>PISX010014478.1:0-52955 GCA_004024625.1 Mellivora capensis
AAATAACAAAAATAAATAAATAAATAAGAAATAAAATACCCTCTTTTAACCACACTTACTCTGAATACTACCATTCTTTTTTTCCTCTCATTTCTAAAGAAACTTCTCAAAATAAGTGCCTATATCTGCTTTCTCTGATTCCTCTTCCCCCATTCTCTTCCTAGTCCAATCATTGCTACAAAATTAGGCTTTCACCTATCATTATTCCAAAAGTTTTTTATAAGATTCATTAATGACTTTCACAGTTACCAAATCCAATGATCAATTCTGCTTCATCTTGATCTATCAGTAGGATTTAATATAACTAATTAATCTTTACTCCTTGATGTAAATTTTTATGTAAAATTTTTCATTCCTTTTTTTCCCAAAACTTAATTTCTTCCTCTCTTCCAGACTTTTTTTTTTCTTTTGTTCTGTAGTCTTTAAAAAAAATTTTTAATCTGAGTATAGTTGACACACACTGCTACATTAGTTTCAGGTGTACCACATAGTGATTCAGCCGTACCTTGGGCTGTTCTAACCACAAGTGTGGCTATCATTCATCACCATACAATGCTATTACAGTATCATCGGCTGTATTTCCTATGCTGTGCCTTTTTTTTTTTAAAGATTTTATTTATTTATTTGACAGACAAAGACCACAAGTAGGCAGAGAGGCAGGCAGAGAGAGAGGAAGAGAAGCAGGCTCCCCGCCGAGCAGGGAGCCGATGTGGGACCCTGGGACCATGACCTGAGCCGAAGGCAGAGGCTTTAACCCACTGAGCCACCCAGATGCCCCCATGCTGTGCCTTTTATTCCTGTGATTTATTCATTCCATAATGGAAGCCTGTATCTCTTACTCCTCTTCACCCAGTTTGCCTATCCCCCACACCCTTCCCCTCTAGCAACCTAAACATTTTCATTCTTGGTGCTCCTCCTACCTCAAGGTCTCTCTTTCTTCCTCTTTATCCAACCTCCAAATGTTGGTCTACCACATACTTCAGTCCTTGATCCTCTTCCGTTCTCAACATTCATTCTCTTTGGGATCTCATTCCACCCCTTAAATAACATTGTCCATATTGACTCTTAAATATGTATTTCCATCACAGTCCATTGTCCTGAACTTCAGGCTTATCTATAGATTTTATGTTCCATACATAAATATATATATATATATATATATAAGTATATGCACACACTTTTGTATATATTAAAACATAATTTTATATATACATATATTTATATATATATTTCATATATATATTATTTTTTTACATCAAAACCCCTGAGTTATCCTTTACTCCTTTCTTTCTCTCATGTTGCACATCTAGAGCATCTAGAAATCTTTAGGTTTTGACTCATCTTCAAAGAAATCCATAACTAGACCACTTTTCACTAGCCTATTCTAAGACACCATCATTTCTTACTTGAATCATCCAACAGCCTCCTTAGAGGTTTCCCTACTTCTACCCTATGTATAGTCTATTCTCAACAAAACAACCCAGAATGACTCTAAAAAATGTATTGCAGATCATCTTATTCCTCAGCTTAAAACCATCTAGTGCCTCTTTCCTTTATACTCAAGAGTTAAAACCAAAGTCCTTACAGTGGCTGCCAGGTCCCCTCAGAAGAGGGTACCTCTCTGAAGGGCAACAAATTCCTCTTCTATTATGCACACACACCCATTCCTTACCATTCTCCAGAAACATGGGCACCCTCAAACATGCCTGGTAAGCCTCCCTAATAGGGCCTTGAATAGGCTGTTCCCTTTGGAATGCTCTTCTCTCACTTTTAGGCATGGTCTAAATCTTATTAATGCTTCAAACTTCCCAGTCTTTTCCTCCTACCTTTTTATTCCTGACCTCCCTTTTCCTCATTTACTTTTTCTTTTTTTTTTTTTTTTTAAGATTTATTTATGTATGGAGCACCTGTGTGGCTCAGTGGATTAAGCCTCTACCTTCGGCTCAGGTCATGATCTCAGGGTCCTGGGATTGAGCCCTGCATTGGGCTCTCTGCTCAGCAGGGAGCCTGCTTCCCCCCTCTCTCTCTACCTGCCTCTGCCTACTTGTGATCTCTGTCAAATAAATAAATAAAATCTTTTTTAAAAATGATTTATTTTTGTATTTTGAGAGAGAGAGAAAGATCTGGGGGAGGTGCAGAGGGAGAGGGAGAGAGAGAATCCCAAGCAGACTCCCCATTAAGCATGGAGCCCTACCTGGAGCCCAATCCCACACCCCTGAGATTATGACCTGAGCCAAAATCAAGAATTAGTTGCTCAACAGACTGAGACACCCAGCTGTACCTCTCTTCTCCTCTTCTACTTTTTTGTTTTTTCATGGCACATATCACCTTCTACCACACCATTTAATTTAGTTATTATTCTTATTATCTGTTTCAAGACTGTAAGCTCCCAAAGGCAGGAACTTGGTTTATTTTGTTTACTGATATATCCCAAGAACATGGAATAGCACCTGTCAGTAGAATATGCTCAAAAATATTTGCTGAATAAATGAATGAAAAATCATCTAGGAATTATATAAGAATATAATTTTGAAAGCCATTGATATGAATGATTTCCAATTTCATAAGGGAACTATAAATTCAAATGAGACAAGTCTAAATGAAAATGTTTTAACTTCAAATTATGGCTTCAATTTTTAAAAATTCAACAGTGTTAAATTTGGAAACTATTTTTTTTAAAGTATGCTCCATGCCCAGTATGGAGCCCAAAGAAGGACTTGAACTCACAACCCTGTGATCAAAACCTGGGCCACAAATAAGAGTCAGATACCTAACCAACTGAGCCAGCCAGGTGCCCCAAATTTGGAAACTTTTTTTTTTTTTTAAGATTTTATTTATTTGACGGAGAGAGAGGGAGAGATCACAAGTAGGCAGAGAGGCAGGCAGAGAAAGAGAGGGAAGCAGGTTCCCCGCTGAGCAGAGAGCCCAATGCAGGGCTCGATCCCAGGACCTTGAGATCATGACCTGAGCCAAAGGCAGAGGCTTAACCCACTGAGCCACACAAGTGCCTCCAAATTTGGAAACTTTTAAGTTATTTTGTGAAACATAGTTCTGAATGAACAGTAGAAGATACTTACTATTTTGAAACTCAAACCAATGAGGAACTATTACCTACTTCATGGCCAACTTAAAATACAACATTATTTGTAAGTCTGCTTTGGGAAAAGAATGGAGAACTACCCTGGAAAGTTTCATATTGTGTGGTTATATATATTTTTTAAGGCCAAAAATTAAAGATTGACTTATTGCCTTAGTTTTTTCTTTAAATATTTATTTATTTACTTACTTACTTACTTATTTATTTTAGTGGAGAGGGACAAGGGGAGGGGGATAGAGAGAATCTCAAGCAGACTCTCTGCTGAGCATGGAGCCTGATGTAGGGGCTCATCCCACATTACTGAGGTCATGACCTGAGCCAAAATAAAGAGTCAGATGCTTAACTGAACTAGCCACCCAGGTGCCCCTGCCTTAGTTTCTTAATGTCAATCCTTAGTATTTGTTACCTGTAAATTCTATCAGTAAGAGCCAATGAAGCACCTATCTTTTTAAAAATGAAAGGGACTCTTTAGAAATAATAAAGAGTTTAATATCTCCTCCTTCCAAACGCTACTTAGAAATTATAGACTTAAAAGTTCAACAACCCCTTCCTCCAAATAACTATATTTAATAACTAGAATATCTATTGGAAACACTTAAGGAAAAACCAAAAAATAATGAGCACGGCTTTGTGAAAACTATCCCCTGGGACTAATCTAACTTTTTTGCAGACCAGAGTGACAGAACTGGTTAGAATAGGTGCAATTTCTTGACTTGAATAGGATCACTCTAGAAATGGAAATCATGACTCCAGGAAAACAGTCCCTTCTTTCAGTCAGTTTCTTCTTAACTTTTAAAATTTTATTTATTTTTTTAAGGAATCTCTACACTAAAGATGGGGCTTAAACTCACGACCCTGAGTCCAAGAGAATTTTTAGATGGACTCTGTGTGAGCTTTCTGGATGTACTGCTTTTTGTGATTACCATAGAAGTCTTATTGGAGAGAGGTTGTGGCCACAGTGGGATGACATACAATAGCAGTGAGATACACTTCAATGCAACAATGCTGCAGAAAAGGACAGCACACACTAAAGCTAAATGGTACAAGCTCACAGTGAGCAATTTCTGGTCTGTCTGCAGAAGACAAAGAAAATGGTGCTTGAGGAACAAACTCAGTGCCATAGCAATGCAGATCAACACCCCCAACTACATATGTATGTGTGATTTCCCCAAAGACTGCCTAACTAATGTTATTATCAATGGAAATATTTTTCTGGGGGGGGGGGGAACCAGTCCTCAAAGGCAACATTGACCTAGAAGCCAAATGTTTTCTAGAATTTATGTTGACTGTAGTTTTTTTCCATGTTTTCTTTGATGATTACATTAATGGAATGCAGAGCATATAAATTAAAATCAGGTAATTTCAGATCAGAATATTAAGATATTTGCCACTACAGTAAGATAATTTCCCTAAGTCAGAAAAAATAGAATTTGTCTTAAAGATTCATGTTCCTAGAGTGATCCAAATACAGAATAAAAAGCACAGTAATTGAACTCAAGAATGTGTGGTTTAGCTAAAAATATGGTAATCACAGAAAACACAGATAATGACATATTTCAAAACACATAATATTGTTTAAAAGTGTATATGACACCAAGACCTTATGGACATAGATGTAGAGGAAAAAATGAAATTATTCTCAACTCTGGTGCAAATATTACAGTGTCTTGTACACAATTTATGAATGACATGAAAAAGAATTCACAGGCATGAATTTAAATGATGAAGAGTTTGCAAGTAGGCAATATGAGGACAGGTTAAATGAATGGGATCATTATCCAGTAGAAGAGGAGCCTGTGGGATGACCTCAGCCTTCTCATTTATAAAGAAATATTATGCAGATGGTGGCCAGCTGTTATTCATCTCCACTGAGGACTGAACCAAAGGAAACGGGTCTAAACTTTGGCTTTGTGGGATTTAGGTTAAATATGAAGAATTGTTTCCTGACAGCAAGGGTTGTAAAGAACTGAACAAACTCCTGAGAGGCATTATAGAGTCTCCTTCCTTGGATATCTCCTAAGAACATAAAGTGCTTTACCATCTGCCAGCAATGAGTGCATGGAGAGTTGCAGAGACTAGGTGATAATTCAAATTTCTGTCTTTAGGAGTCAATATCATCAGATTTGATATTTCCACCCAAATAGATTTCCATGTATTTGGGGGATGAGCGTGAGGTTGTTTGGGGTTATTTGTTTGTTTTAAATTATTTTTATTAACATATAATGTATTATTAGCCCCAGGGGTACAGGTCTGTGAATCATCAGGCTTACACATTTCACAGCACTCACCATAGCACATACTCTCCCCAATGTCCATCACCCAGCCACCCTCTCCCTACCCTACCCCCCCCCAGCAACCCTCAGTTTGTTTTCTGAGATTAAGAATCTCTTATGGTTTGTCTCCCTCCCGATCCCATCTTGTTTGCTTGTTTTTAAAAACTGATGTCTTAGTGGTTGAGAATTTTAGTTACATCAATGCATTTTTCTATGGAAGGTAAAAACTTTCTCCTCTACCTCATTCAAAAATACATGTTGCTTACCTCTCCTAGTTTCTAAAAGTAGTTCAGCCTTGTAGAACTTCTAGAAAATTAAATACTGCCTTACTCATTACTCAAAAGGAGATGTTATGAGAGCTGGCTGTTTTTACGTTACTATTTTTATCACTCTATAACTAGAGCCCTATTTCTAGGAGAGACCCTAGCTCAGTCTCTTCTCATATGGTTAAAATATTTCAATTACTAATAGAACAGAGGCTTGAGACTGACTCACAGCATTATAAGGATGTGCTGTTTTATTTGTACTTTGCATGTATTTAGTCCCTTATTTTTCTTCTGAAAGAAGAGAAGATAACACCTATCTTATGTTCCTGGGCATAGGAATTTAGCTATGTACGTCTGATCTTCTCTGAGTAAACCAACAAGGTAAGTATGAAGCTTATTGTTCATGAATGTATATGCAGGGAAAAGCAATAAACATTAAATGTCCAATTCTAAATTTTCTAAGGAGGCAATATATATTGGCTATAGTTGTTACTGGTTTTAGAAGTGAGTTTTTATATAATTTATGACATTAATGGGGGACTTTTTTGCCTATAAAAATGTTATGTTCAATATTGGCTGTAAGAACTGTCCATACCTGTTACCTTTGTAATGATTTTGAGAACTTCAGAAGTTGCTATTTTACAAAGCATATCCATTTTAAACTAATACTTTGCCCAAGATCACATGGTTAGTAACTGGAGAAGTCAGAACTAGATCACAGAAACTCTAAGGGTAGAAGTTTACCTAGAATTTTGTCTCAGGGAAGACATTTTCTACCCATTAGATTTTACAAAATGAATGTTTGCCTCTTTCCCTTCCCTTGTTCTTCTCTTCTCTTCCAATCAGATCATTTCATCACTTCTGTCATAATCCTGCCAGGGAACACAGAAATTTAATCATGAGGAAATGTTTTTTATGTGAGATGTCCTACAAAATAATTGGCCATAATACTCAAAAATGTCAAAGTCATGACTTTCAAGGAAATGTTGAGACTAGTTCCAGATTAAAAGAGACTAAAGAGACACAACAACCAATGCAACATGTGATTCTGGGCTACATTTTTGGTTAACAATGACACTATTAAGTTAAAGTGTTTTGATGTCTTAAGGGGGCAAGAGGCTCTTGGTGAATATAGATATCCACATATACCTTAATAATACTTCCTCAGGGATACCTAAATGGCTACATCATATGCCACCAGTGGGGGGTCAGAATTTAGCACAATGTCTCTAATCTCTAACTTCCATTCTTTTCAAGAATATTTATAATAGTGAACAGTCTTTGAAGATCGATATAATGTGTCTTCTGGAGCAAAGGGAAGGCATGCTTTCTGTTCATTATAAAAGACTCAGATTCCTTTCCTGGAATATAATGCATTGCATGTACAGATGTCATCTGGTCCTCTTTGGATTTCCTTGTAGAAACTCAGGCTCAAAGAGCAAGCACATACACCAAATGCTGATTTTCTAGCTACTGCTATTGATGTGACCATGAACTGTCCATTTCTGACCCATGAGTGTTGAGAACATCCATGAAGTTCCATGAGGTTAACTTGCCACTAGGGTAAATCTCAATCTCTTTGCAGTTTTGGAAATTTCTCCTCCACTAGTTTCATTCACAACCACATATTGATACCCTGTGCCAAATTTATAAAATCAACCACTACCAATTGTGCCACATAAATAAAGTAACAGAGGGAAGGAAGACAAGAAGAGTGTATTTGGTTATATACCATAACATGTACATGGTAAGGTGAGACGAAATATGAATCCTACACTTCCCATTTCTGCAACTGATCAAAGGCCCAAACTTTTAACTTCCTTTTCCAATATCCATTTTATATTCTTCTTTCCCTTGGTTGCACTCAGTTGGTCTAAGTCTTTATTAATCAAATGTGATGACTCAATATATATTACAGTATATTCTACAATGGAATACATATCTCAAAATGGATGAACCTCATAAATATAAATGTTGATGGTAAGTAAGTGACAGGAGAATGCACGTAGTATGGTATCATTTACACTAAAACTAAACAATATGTATTTAAAGGCAATATATATGTAGCAAAACTATAGTGTCAAGAAAGGAAATGACAAAAATTATAAACATGAAAATCAGAACTGTTACCTTTGGAAAAAAAGGGAAATTTGTTTACACAGCTATCAAGTGCTAGATATGTTCTATTTATTTTGGTGCATGGTGTGCATAGATGTTTGCTTTATTTATATTTTCTAATGTGTATGTTTGTTGGGCATATAAGTGATAGTCAAAGTCTTTCTGCCCTAGCCCCAGAAAATCAAGGTAAAACAATAGTTCATTTTAATGTCCTACCTACCCTCTTATCTTTTTGGCTTGATTAATAAGTAAATAAACTAAAATACAAAATTTAAAAAAAAAACACTTCTTGTTGTAAGTCTGATCTCTTGTGAAATCTCCTTGAAAGAACTGTTGATATGTTTTAGTGTTTTACTTATCTGTTATTTCAAGTGTATCCTCTTCTTCTCTAGATAGTAATCAGCTTTCAGGTAGTAACTATTAAGGTGTAATCAGAATAAGTAGTAATAACAAGAATCGGGCCCAAATCCTAGCTTGTGCTCTTACAGTTTGTCTTTTTGTTTCCTTTTCTCCTTTTTTTGAAGTGTTCATTTAAATTCTATTTAGTTCACATACAGTGTAATATTAGTTTCAGATGTACAATATAGCGATTCACCACTTCTGTACAACACCTGGTGCCCATCACAAGCACACTCCTTCATCCCATCACCTATTTCACCCATCCCCGCCACCCATCTCCCTGCTGGCAAAGGTCAGTTTGTTCTCTCTAGTTAGGAGTCTGTTTCTTGGTTTGCCTTTCTTCCCCCCTCCCCTCTTTGCTCATGTGTTTTGTCTTGTTCTTACATATTAGTGAAATTATATGGTATTTGTCTTTCTCTTACTAGCTTATTTCGCTTAGCCTGATACTCTCTGGCTCCATCCTTGTCATTGAAAATGGCAAGATTTCATTCTTTTTGATGGCTGAGTACTATTTCATTATAGATAAAGCTATAGATAGAGACATAGACACATAGATATACAGATATAGATCACATCTTTATCCATTCATCAGTGGGCATTTGGGCTGTTTCTGTAATTTGGCTATTGTAGGTAGATAACGCTGGTCCAAACATCAGGGTGCATGTATTCCTTTGAGTTAGTATTTTTGCATTCTTTGGGTAAATACCCCTGTGCAATTGCTAGATCGTAGGGTAGTTCTATTTTTAACTTTCTGAAGAAGCTCCATACTGTTTTCCATAGTGGCTATACCAGTTTGCATCCCTACCAACAGTGTAAGAGGGTTCTCCTTCCTCTGCCTCCAGACCAACACCTGCTGTTTCCTGTGTTGTAGACTTCAGCCATTCTGATGATTGTGAGATGGAATCTCATTGTGGTTTGAATTTGCTTTTCCCTGATGATCAGTGATGTTGAGCATCTTTTCATGTGTCTGTTGGCCATCTGTATGTCTTCTTTGGAAAAATTCATGTCTATTCATGTCTTCTACCCATTTTTAATTGGATTATTTGCAAATTACATATCTGGTAAAGGGTTAGCGTCCAAAATATATAAAGAATATGTAAACTGAACATCCTTTCCCCCTTTTTGACACAGAGCCACCTGCTGGCAATAGGATGTTAGAAAATCTTGAAAATATCATTTCTTTCAAGATTTTTTAAATTTATTTGAGGGAAAGAGAGAATGAGCAGGGACAGGGGAAAGGGAAAAGCAGGCTCCCTGCTGAGTAGGGAGCCCAGTGAGGGCTCGATCCCTGAGATCATCTACTTTCATCCCTGAGCACCTGAAGGCAGATGCTCAACAGACTGAGCCACCCAGGTATTCCTTGAAAATATTTTCTAAGTGCAATTAGATTCCAGTACAAAGGAAAAGTAAAGTTGATGAAGCTGAACCTCAAAATATTTGATAGATTTTACTGATAGGAACACTGTTAATGATGCTGAGAATGTTGATGTTAAAATGTGCCATGTAGTTGAAGGAAAGGTACTTTTTTTTAAGCCAAGAAAGATTCAATCAATTTGAAATGCTGATGAGAAAGCCTCATTAAGAGCAGAGAGGTTGAAGGTACAGTGAGGGGGGGGGGGAAGAGAATGCATTCTGTAAGGCCCTTAAAAGGCAAAAGAAGAAGGATTCTGGGGCATTGACAGAAAACAAGTAAAGACAAGAGATGAGGACTTCCTTAGATGCATCAGGTAAGGATGGGCAAAGAGAGGTGAGAGTGGGGAGAGGCAACAGGGAGTTGATTGTTTTAACTGTATCTGGGCTGAAGGGGAAGA
Source organism: Mellivora capensis (assembly GCA_004024625.1). Taxonomy (NCBI): domain Eukaryota; kingdom Metazoa; phylum Chordata; class Mammalia; order Carnivora; family Mustelidae; genus Mellivora; species Mellivora capensis. The sequence goes on from PISX010014478.1 coordinate 9,965, forward strand.
TGGAATAAGTCTAAGGAATTTAGGAAATTAGAGAAAATGTGAAATAGCTAAGCAAGTAAGAAAGCAAGTTACCTACAGAAACACACTAGGATTTCAGGGCTGTGTTCATAGTCCTGCTGAAGCTGGTGGTCATAAGTTTCAGGTGGTACTAATAATACTCTGTCTTATGATTTCCCCCTCTGCAATCGTTCTGTTGTCCAGATAAAGAGAAAAGGATCACGTCAGCAGAGTTTTTACCAAATAGAAGAGGTAAGGCAAGGAAACAAGACAATTTATGACATTGACAAAACTGGTTTTAAATTACAGACCCTGGAAAATAAGCTGAATAGGAAGAAAATTAAACATACAAGGAAAGATACAGAAATGGAGACTGGCTGGTTGGAGGGTTCAAAGTGGCAGAGAGTTGTCAAGATGGATGTCGTCGAAGAAGAAAGCCAGAAAGATGAGAGGTGGTAGTGAGAGTGTTCAATGTCAAAGTAAAAATTTGGAAAATCAAGAATTTGGTTGATTAAAAGATCCAGAGTGTGACTGTGGGAAGAGGTAGCTGAGGTAGAGGAGAAAAGGCTGTAAGAGATAAGAAGGGTCAGGGAATGAGAGGCCAGAGGATTGGGAAAAAAAAACACCACACTGGTGATATTGAATCCACCTGAGATGTTGACAAGACCTGAGGCAGAGAGAAGACCGTGAGTCTGGTGCCAGAGTTTTTGATGAACAAAGGAGAGTGGCCAAGTGATAGTTTTGATAATAACAAAGAAACTTAAGAGGTCATAGAGGACAAATGGCATAGCCTCAAAGAAGTAGGATTAGTAGGATTACTCTCTATAAGAGATTGGTGGATAAGGGTGTGGGGGATGCAATGAGGAGCAGAAAGGATTCTAATCATGCCCTTTGAGAATGAAGTCTGTAAGATTTAGAAGAATCCCATTCACCACTCCCCGGGGCTGCTAGGGAGCAGCGGGGCTACAATGAAGCAGGTGGAGACAGTGTTTGCAGAAGAGCTTTTCCCAGGGGTGAGCAACAATTTCAAAGCTCCACAAGAGGGGAAGGAGAAGTAGGTGGTGGAGATGGAATGGCGGTGGAGATGGAATGGACCCCCTAAACCACTGGGGGTCTGCTGAGTGTCTTCATCTTTCCGGAAGGAGTTTCTCAAATTGAAAAACTCAGCTATGTCTATTTCTATTGAATATTTACTGTTACTGAAATAAAAATGCGTTCCTCTCTAGCAACTGGTTAGTTCATAAGAAACATATGGCAAGGTCAAGGCTGTAGTAGTAGTATTCACAAAATGGACATGATATTATCCCACTAATTTGTAATGGAGGAATGGAATTTAATTATATATGTATATACAATATATATATGTACACATGGTATTATTAGAAATGGACACTTTGCAAAAATACATGCATACAGTGGACTAAAAGATAAATAGAAAAATAAAATCAGGGCGAGAAAAAGCGGGATCGTAAGACGAAGGCAAGGATGAAGCTCAGATACTGAAAATATTAAAATCTTACACAAATGCTGGAGTTAAGCCACAAATTTCCTGATTTCCTAGGAGGAAACCTGATGAATCCAAAATTCAGTGTCAATAAAATGAAAATACTCTGGTTGTTTAGGTTAAGTACAATTTTTCTGCACACTGAGGATTCAAATGTCTCTCCTGTCATCTCATTAAATGGAATTCTTTTTTTTTTTTTTAAGATTTTATTTATTTATTTGAGAGAGAGGCAGTGAGAGAGCATGAGCGAGGAGAAGGTCAGAGGGAGAAGCAAACTCCTCGCGGAGCCGGGAGCCCAATGTGGGACTCGATCCCCGGTCTCCGGGATCATGACCTTGATCCCGGGTCTCCGGGATCATGACCTGAGCCGAAGGCAGTCGTCCAACCAACTGAGCCACCCAGGCGTCCCATCATTAAATGGAATTCTTAAGGAGTTAACATTTTCAACAAGATCCCAGTGACAAATGCTACAACAGGAAAACTTTGTCTATTGTGCGAAATTACATAAGAATTTATGACTTAGAAATCAAGTTGCTGCCACTAAGTAGGAGCAATACCTTGTTAATAACATTTATGGCTTTAAATTGGTCTTTTCCATTTCTGAGCAAATGAGTTTTAGCTTTTCTATCAAAATATTGTTTTAGCTTTGAGAAGTAAAGGGGGGAAAAGAGAACTGGGCAGGAGAGAATGAGAGAAAGAGAAACCCACAACATAAGTTAGACAATTTCTCATAGAATATTTGAATTTTTTAAAAAAATTCATTATTATTTGAAACTAAGAAGTATACTCTATAAGTTGATGCCTAGTTTCAACACTTTTAATCTTGTTTGGCTTGTCTTAAGGAAATTTACAAGCTGATTCTAAAATTTATGTTGAAAGTAAGGAAAAAAGAAAATTTATACGAAAAAGCAGAGTATCTAGGATAGACAAAACAATTTTAAAAAAGAAGAAAGCTGGAGAACTTACACTGCCTGACATAATGATTCACTATGAAGATATAGTGATTAGGAGCATCTGGTGGCTCAGTCATTAAGCGTCTGCCTTTGGCTCAGGTCACGATCCCAGGATCCTGGGATCGAGTCCTGCATCGGGCTCCCTGCTCGGTGGGAAGCCTGCTTCTCCCTCTCCCACTCCCACTGCTTGTGTCCCATCTATTGCTGTGTCTCTCTCTGTCTAAATAAATAAACAAAATCTTTAAAAAAAATAAAAAAGTAAAGTTACAGTAATTAAGAAAATGTGGTATTGGCATAAGGATTGACATAAAGATCCGTGGAACAGAGCAGAGTCCAGAAACAGACCCAGAAGTCAACACATGTGGTCAATTGGGTTTCAGCATAGTTGCCAAGACATTTCAATGGGAGAACAAGACATCTTTCCCACAAATGTTAACAACTGGATATCAGTGTGGGGGGAAAAAATGAATCTCAGCCTTTACCTAAGTACAATTAGTTCACAATGAATAAAAAACCAAACCACAAATCTTTGAAAATAAAACATAGAGCGGTGCCTAGGTGGTTCAGCTAGTTAAGTGTCAGCCTTTGGTTCAGGTCATGATCTCAGGGTCCTGGAGTCAAGCCCTGCAAGGGGCTCCTGCTCAGAAGGGAGTCTGCTTCTCCCACTCTCTGTGCCCCTATTCCCCGACTTGTGCTCTCTCTCTCTCTCTGTCTCAGGTAAATAAACTCTTCAAAAAAAAGAATAACTTTTCAAGAATGACTCCAAGAATCTGTCCTGTGACACCCTCAGAAATCTGATTTCTGTGATCCATTTCAAAGTAAGTTGTGAACATCAGAGTAATATGTTTTGGCAGTTTTACATTTATTTATGTATTTTTAAAATAAAAAGTGTATATATTTGAGGTGCACAAAATGATGATTTGATGTATATATACATAGTAAAATGATTATTATAGTCAAATTAATTAACATATCATCTTCCTCACATAGTTCCCATTTTCCTGTGTGATGATTCTCCTAAACCCTACTCTCCTAGCATATTTCCAGTATTTAATATAGTATTATTAGGCATAGTCATCATGCCTGCACATTAATCTCTAGACTTATTCATCCCACATAACTGCAACTTTCTGTACCCTTTGGCCAACATCTCTCCATTTCCCTGACCTCTTTCCCTACCCCTCAGTCACTGGTTACAATTCTACTCTGCTTCTATGAGTTCAATTTTTTTTTCTACTTTGCACAAATAAATGAGATGATACAGTATTTTTCTTTCTCTGTCTGGCTTATTTCATTTAGCATAATGTCCTTCAAGTTCATCCATGATTTCACAAAAGGTAGGATTTCCTTCTTTCTCATGGCTGACTAATCTTCCATTGTATTTTTACATCACATCTTCTTTATCCATTCATCCACTGATGGACACTTGGGTTGTTTTCATATCTTGCTCCTGTGAATAATGTTGCAATGAAAATAAGAATACAGGTATCTTTTTGAGATCTCAATTTCATTTCTTCTGGGTATATACCCAGAAATGAGATTGCTAGATCATATATGAGTTATATCGTTTTAGTTGTCTGAGGAATTTTCATACTATTTTCCATAAAAACTGCACCAATTTACACTCTTACCAACAGGGTTTAAGAATTCCCTTTTCTGAAATTGTTCTCTTGTACTTTGATCACAGGCATAGTAACAGACGTGAGGTGATGTCTCACAGTGATTTTGCTTTACATTTCCCTATGGATTAGTAGTGTTGAGTAGCTTTTCATATATCTCTTGGCCATTTGCATGTCTTCTTTTCAGAAATGTCTATTCATGTCCCTTGCCCATTATTAGTTGGGTTATTTGTTTTCTTGCTGTGAGTTGTTTGAGTTCTTTATGTAATTTGTATATTAACCCTTTATCAAACACATGGCTTACAAATATTTTCTTCCATTTCTTAGATTGTCTCTTCACCTTGTTGATTGTTTCCTTTGTTGTGCAGAAGATTTTTTAGTTTTATGCAATCCTAATTGTCTATTTTGTTTTTGTTGCCTATAATTTTGAGACCATATCCAAAATATCATTACGCAGACGAATGTTAAAAACCTTGTTCCCCTATGTTTTCTTCTAATAATTTCATGGTTTCAGATCTTAAATTTAAGTCTCTTATTCCATTTTGTGTTGATTTTGTATATGGAATGAAATAATCACTAAGCACGGAGCCCGAGGCAGAGCTTAATCCAGGACTCTGAGATCATGACCTGAGCCAAAATCAAGAGTCAGATGCTTAACTGACTGAGCCACCTAGGCGCCCCTTTCTTTTTTTCTTAATGTAGGCATTTTTACTATGAGTTTCCCTCTTAGTTCTGATTTTGCTTCATCCCATAAGTTTTGTTATGTCATGATTCCCGTTTCATTTGTCTCAAGATATTTTTGATTTCCCTTTTGATTTTTTTTGACCATTGGTTGTTGAAAAGTATATTGTTTAATTTCCATATATTGGTAAATTTTTCAATTTTCTTCCTGCTATTGATTTTATTGTGGTCAGAAAAAATATTTGAGGATGCCTGGGAGGCTCATTCAGTTAATCCCACTCATCCCACTCATCCATTAATCCCAGCTCATCCCACTCTTGATTTCAGCTCAGGTCATGATCTCTAGATTGTGAGATTGAGCTCTGCACTGGGCTTCATGCTGGGCATGAAGCCTGCCTAAGAATTTCTCCCTCCCTCTCCCTCTGCCTCTATCCCCACTCTGTCTCTCCCTCTCAAAAAAAGAAAAAAATATTTGATATTTCTATCTTTTTAAATATGCTAGGACTTGTTTTGTGGCCTAATATATAATATATATCTATCCTAGTGAGTGTTCCATGCACACTTGAAAAGAATATGTATTCTGTTGTTGTTGGATGGAATTTGTTTATATGATTATTAGAGGTTCCTTTGGCCTATGGTGATGTTCAAATTTGCTATTTCGTCATGGATTTTCATACTAATATTTTTGCAGTTTTTATAGCACAGCAAAAGTTACCAGATTATTTGCTACTTAGTTCAATTAGTTATAATGTGTTAATGAGTCCATTGATATTTAAAATTATTTAATTAATGTATGAATCACTTTACATGAATTATTGTATTTATTTTTTACAAAACCACTTGAAAATACATACTACTATTATCTCTAATTTTTAAGTGAGGAAACTGAAGCTTGAAAAGTTAAGATATTTATTCAGTGTTCTATAGCTATTAAATGTGTAGAAATATATAAAAATATATTTTTAATTTTTTATTTGAATTCAATTTACTTAATATATAGTGTATTATTAGTTTTGAGGATAGAATTTAGTATTTTATCAGTTGCATATAACACCCAGTGCTTATTACATCAAGTGCATTCCTTAATGCCAATCAATTACCCCATTCCCCACACCCACCCCCCCAGCAACCCTGTTTATTTCCTGTAGTTAAGAGTCTCTTAAGATTTGCTTCCCTCTCTGTTTTTATCTTATTGTATTTTTCCTTCCCTTCCCCTATGTTCATCTTTTTGTTTCTTCCACATATGAGTGAAATCATATAGTATTTGTCTTTCTCTAACTTATTTCACTTAGCATAATACTCTCTAATTCCATCCCTGTCATTGTAAATTGCAAAATCTCATTCTTTTTGATGGCTGGGTAATATTCTATGGTGTGTGTGTGTGTGTGTGTGTGTGTGTACACAATATATACATATATATACACATATACATACATACATATGTATACATACTATCTGTCAATGGACACATGGGCTCTTTCCATAGTTTGGCTATTGTGTATACTGCTACTATGAACGTTGGCATGTATGTGCCCATTTGAATCACTGTTATTGTATCCTTTGGATAAATGCCTAGAAGTGCAATTTCTGGATTGCAGGGAAGTTCTATGTTTAACTTTTTGAGGAGCCTCCATACTGTTTTCCAGAGTGGCTGCACCAGTTTGCATTCATACCAACAGTGTAAGAAGGGTCCCCTTTCTCCATATCCTTGCCAATATCTGCTGTTTCCTGAGTTAATTTTAGCCATTTTGACCAGTGTGCGGTGGTATCTCATTGTGGTTTTGATAGGTATTTCCCTGATGTCAAGAGCTGTTGAGCATTTTTTCACGTCTGTTAGCCATCTTATGTCTTCTTTGGAGAAATGTCTGTTCATGTCTTCTGTCCATTGCTTTACCAGATTTTGGGGGGGGGGGTGTTTGTTCATTTGTTGTTGTTATTTGGGGTTTTTTGGATTTTTTGTTTTTTGAGTATTGAGTATTGAGTATTGATAGGTTCTTTATAGATTTCAGTACCAGCCCTTTCTTTGGTATATCACTTGTGAATATCTTCTCCCATTCTGTAGGTTGCCTTTTAGTTTTGTTGATTGTGTACTTTGCTGTGAAGAAGCATTTTATCCTTATGAAGTCACAATAGTTCATTTTTGCTTTTGCTTCCTTTGCCTCTGGAGATCTTTTTAGCAAGTTACTGCAGCCAAGGTCAAAGAGGTTGTGTTTTCTTCTAGCATTTTGTTGGATTCCTGTCTCACAGTTACTCTTTCCTCCATTTTGAATTTATTTTTGTGAAAGCAATTTTTTTTTGTTTTCTCTTTGAAAGTTTATTGTTATTTTAAAAAAAAACCCTATACTTTTTACATTTTACATTCACTTCTCAGAACACTTAATGATACTAGTTAATGATGATATATAAAAAGCTCACCAGCTGCTTGAAATGGCTGCAAATTTTTACCATGTACTGATATTAAATTGGTTTGAACTCTTTGGAAAAATTGGTGTAACATTAAGTACCAAGATTTCAAATTCCTAGATTAGAAACAAGATTTTTAAATCAGGAGGAAATTTAGTAAAAATTCAAGGCTAAAAGGAAATGTTAATGAAAAAACAAATATACTGTAAAAAATAGGATTCCCCCTCATTCCCAAAGTCAGGTTAAAAAAAAAAAAAGAAAAGAAACCAACCCCACCCCACCCCCAATATTTATTTCTCTTAGAAAAGTTGCCCAATCCTGAACGCAGTGTCTCACACACAAACACAAGTAGCTTGATTTGCAGATCAGCCTCTGGGATCTTATACTGGACCCAGTTTGGAGTTTAAAAAAAAAAAAAGAAAGAAAAAATTAAGTTAGGTAGTTAGATATCTATAAATACCAGTATCCAAACAAATGAAAACATCCTGGCTTTGGTATGGCTATGGAATTCTGGAAATGGTTCAAGAGGACAGTGGCTTTAGAAGAGAGGGAGTCAGAGGATAGGGAAGGCAACACAATGCCCCCAAGCAGAGGTAAAATAAATATTGCGACACATCCATAGCAAACACTGTGTATAATACCGAGGCAGGTGACTTGAACAAAACACACACATAGGTTCTTGATCAGAATAACCCAAGTCCAAGTTCATTATTAATAAGCATGAAGGTACCCTTTGATGTTCAAATTACTTAAAACCATATGATATTGACATTGGTGACAATGGCTTCTAGGGACTCCCTTGGCATCATGGACCCTAGGTTTTCCTCATGTGTTTTTGGATATTCCATCTCAGTTTGTTTTGTATGTTTATCTTGTTTAACTCATCCTTTTTTATTATTATTAACATAAAATATATTATTTGCCTCAGGAATACAGGTCTGTGAATCATCAGGCTTACACATTTCATAGCACTCACCATAGCACATACCCTCCCCAATGTCCATCACCCAGCCACCCTATCCCTACCCCCCCTACTCTCCAGCAACTCTCAGTTTGTTTTCTGAGATTAAGAGTCTCTTATGGTTTGTCTCCCTCCTGATTCCATTTTGTTTCACTTTTTCCTTCCCTACCCCCCACAACTCCCTGCCCTGTGTCTCAAATTCCTTATATCAGAGAGATCATATGATAATTGTCTTTCTCTGATTGACTTATTTCACTCAGCATAATACCCTCTAGTTCCATCCATGTCATTGCAAATGGCAAGATTTTATTTCTTTTAATGGCTGCATAGTATTCCATTGTGTATATGTACACCACATCTTCTTTATCCATTCATTTGTTGATGGACATCTATGTTCTTTCCATAGTTTGGCTATTGTGGACATTGCTGCTATAAACATTAGGGTGCATGTGCCCCTTTGGATCACTACGTTTGTATCTTTAGGGTAAATACCCAGAATTGCAATTGCTGGGTCATAGGGTAGTTCTATTTTCAACTTTTTGAGGAATCTCCATGCTATTTTCCAGAGCGGTTGCACCAGCTTGCTTTCCCACCAATAGTGTAGGAGAGTTCCCCTTTCTCCACATTCCTCGCCAGCTTCTATCATTTCCTGACTTGTTAATTTTAGCCATTCCGACTGGTGTGAGGTGGTATCTCATTGTGGTTTTGATTTGTATTTCCCCAATGGTGAGTGATGTGGAGCACTTTTTCATGTGTCTATTGACCATCTGGATGTCTTCTTTGCAGAAATGTCTGTTCATATCCTCTGCCCATTTCTTGATTGGATTATTTGTTCTTTGGGTTTTGAGTTTGATAAGTTCTTTATAGATTTTGGACACTAGCCCTTTATCTGATATGTCATTTGCAAATATCTTCTCCCATTCTGTCAGTTGTCTTTTGGTTTTGTTGACTGTTTCCTTTGCTGTACAAAACCTTTTGATCTTGCTGAAGTCCCAATAGTTCATTTTTGTCCTTGCTTCCCTTGGTTTTGGCGATGTTTCTAGGAAGAAGTTGCTTCAGTTGAGGTTGAAGAGGTTGCTGCCTGTGTTCTCCTCAAGGATTTTGATGGATTCCTGTCTCACGTTGAGGTATTTCACCCATTTTGAGTCTATTTTTGTGTGTGGTGTAAGGAAATGGTCTGGTTTCATTCTTCTGCATGTGGCTGCCCAATTTTCCCAACACCATTTGTTGAAGAGGCTGTTTTTTTTCCATTGGACATTCTTTCATGCTTTGTCAAAGATTAGTTGACCGTAGAGTTGAGGGTCTCTTTTTGGGCTCTCTATTCTGTTCCATTGATCTATGTGTCTGTTTTTGTGCCAGTGCCATACTGTCTTGATGATTACAGCTTTATAATAAAGCTTGAAGTCTGGAATTGTGATGCCACCCACTTTGGGTTTCTTTTTCAACATTCCTCTGGCTATTTGGGGTCTTTTCCGGTTCCATATAAATTTTTAGGATTCCTTGTTACATTTCTTTGGGAAAAAAATTGATGGTATTTTGATAGGGATTGCGTTAAGTGTGTAGATTGCTTTAGGTAGCAAAGACATTTTCACAATATTTGTTCTTCCAATCCATGAACATAGAACATTTTTCCATTTCTTTGTGTCTTCCTCAATTTCTTTCATGAGTACTTTATAGTTTTCTGAGTACAGATTCTTTGCCTCTTTGGTTAGGTTTATTCTTATGGTTTTGGGTGCAATTATAAATGGTATTGACTCCTTAATTTCTCTTTCTTCTGTCTTTTGCTGTTGGTGTATAGAATTGCCACTGATTTCTGTGCATTTGTTTTATGTCCTGACACTTTACTGAATTCCTGTATGAGTTCTAGCAGTTTTGGAATGGAGTCTTTTGGGTTTTCCATATAAAGTATTGCATCATCTGCAAAGAGTGAGAGTTTGACTACTTCTTTGCAGATTCAGGTGCCTTTTATTTCTTTTTGTTGTCTCATTGCTGTGACTCATTCTTTTTATGTTGATCTCCTTTGTGGTGATATTCACGTCTCCTCTTCTTTTCACCTACACATACACCAGATGGTTTCATGCATGTTCTGGATTTTTTTTTTTATAGGCTCCCTGCTGAGCAGAGAGCCCAATGCGGGACTCGACCCCAGGACCCTGAGATCATGACCTGAGCCGAAGGCAGCGGCTTAACCCACTGAGCCACCCAAGCGCCCCCATGTTCTGGATTTTAATTACCGTCCACATGTTGATGACTTTCAAATCTTTTTCTGGAAACTGAATTTCTCTCTTGTGCTCCATATCACATGTATAACTATTAATATTTCCACCATCCATCAGTTGTCTTGACAAAAACTGTAAGCACCATTTTTATTTTCTTTCTTTTTAAATAATTACCAAGTCTTTTAGAATGTACTTTCTAAATCATTCCAAAATTTATCAACTTCTCTTTTTCCTTTTGTTTTAAATCTATATCACTCTTGCTACAAGCATTGCAACAGCTTCCTAACCATATTCCTAACAATATTTTCCTGCTATGACCTATTTCCAAATGCAGACAGAATAATTTTTTATACTGTCTGCCCTCTGCTTTAAAAATCTACAATGTTTATTCATTGCCTTAAGGATAAAGTTCAAAAGTCTAAAAAGGATGAAAATTGCCTTCAATACTTAACATTGTCAACCTTATCTCTTTTCACTGCACCCCAGTGTCTAGGCTCACATCATACTCTCTTTAAACTTTGGGTCTTAAACATACCTTCCACTGAAATATTTTTTAAATTTTTCCCTTGCACCGCTCTTCCCTCCTCTACTTCTGGTCTTCAGCTTCTATTCCAACATATCCCTCAGTTCTTAGCTCAGATATTACTTTCTCTGGAAAATCTCTCATTTCCAAAGACTGAGTTGTATGGCTTTTCTATATGCTTTCATAGCACCTTGTACTTAATCTCATCCAAGAGCTTACTATACTTTCTTTAACAGACTGTGTTATAATCATCTACACACTTAGTTTTATCCTACATAAGATAGTAAACCTATAGGAATGAAGACTATGTCTTCTTTATTGTTACATTGCCAAAAAATGCCTGGCACATACTTAGAAAGTATTTGTTGTATGAATGAATGAACGGCATAATCTAGAGGCCAACTTGACTTTTTAAAAATTTATAATCAGATGAATAGAACTCATATTCTTTCATTTAGAGAACTGTATTCTAAGACCATTAAGGTGTGAATAGGATAATGGATTGCCTCTTTCTTAAGCCAATATAAAATATGAAAACAACAATTAATGATTCAGGCTGCATGGGGGAAAAATAGCTCCCTAAATAACAGATACAAGGATATAATAAGCTTCATTTATTTAGAAGTTATTTAGAAGTTCCTATTTAGTAGGTAAGAGAAAATAATTAGCCTTTGCTAATTCTTAAGTTTATATATGGTTGATTAATAGAAATTGACTAACAAAGGAGAAGACAAAGTTAAAAAAGACCCCACTCCTCACTCTTTAAATGCACACACAAGCCTAGAGCTTAAGACTTTTACTTAAACTCTAACTAATGTAAGCCCCATCTGTCATTTCTGGTCATCACCTCTGTTCTATAAATAGGAAGAAACCAGGACATATCTCATCATTCCCAAACAGTGACAGGATGGAGTGCTAAGGAATGGAGCTGAACTAGGGACAGTCAAGTGTGTGGCGCCTGGGCTCAGTTAGAAAGGGCAAAAATGTATTTTAAGATAATAAACATTATGAGCCAGTTATCTCATTTATATGGGGGGGGGGAATCACAAGAACATAGAAGAAATCAGATTTTTGAGCATTTTAAGGGAAAAAAAAATTTTCCCTCTACCCCAGTTCAAGTTATAGGGTAAATATTTTTAAAATCTAAATGGGAAACTTTTATTTATTTACTCACTTCTTAAGAAGACTTTGAATGCTTTGTTTACTCTGTTATTCTTTGAACTTCTCTATGTTAAGAAGTTTCATGCAAGTGTGTTCTCATTATGATTTTGTTAAGTGATGCTAAGCAACAATTTCAACCCTTTTGGGGCCATGCCATTGCACTTAGCACACTGCCTAAATAGAGAAGAAATAGAAAGATTTTAATCTTATCTGTGGCCATATTCCCACCAGCAATGAAAAGCATAGCATACTTTTAAAGAAAGTTCTTTTTCAACCAGAATTTTCTGTCTTTGATCTTTCTTTAAACAATAATTTTGTTACCAAGCCATTCATTTATCTTTTATCCCCAAATAGTGTCAATTACAGAAAAGCTAAACATTTCCATCTTTGAATTCTTTGCTATTGTTTAAGAATAGGGAAAAGGCCACAATTTTTTACTTTAATCTATCACAAGCATAAAATTAGTTTATCTTTTTTTTTCTTTTTTTAGATTTTATTTTTATTTGACAGACAGAGATCACAAGTAGGCAGAGAGGCAGGCAGAGAGAAAGGAGGAAGCAGGCTCCCTGCAGAGCAGAGAGCCCAATGCGGGGCTTGATCCCAGGACCCTGGGATCACGACCAGAGCCGAAGGCAGAGGCTTTAACCCACTGAGCTACCCAGGCACCCCAGTTTTTTAGTAATACTTCTTAACCAAGGCAATACTTTGAAAAATATGTTGAAATCAATACCTAAAATTTACTCTCTTATCCCATTTGGAATTAAGCATTCAGAGTTTGATTTCACGCTGTTTTGCTTGTTTTAGTTGTATATTTAAATAAAACAGTATTATTTAACATCTTATAATTAAAGATCAAATTTCCTACTGTAAACAATTTCCCTGAAATTGTAAATATCTCAAATTAATCTATAGCACTCCAGAATTTTTCCAGAATATAGTGGTTTTTCTTATTTGGACATTTATACAATAGTATGAAAAAGTTAAAGAATTTAAGATAAATTTTAAGTGAGGTCACTGTGCTAAATTTCAAAGGATCCTGTAGCTCAGTTTGCAGAGAAAAATACTCGAATATTCAGGAATTCACTGAATGTTTTAAGTTTCAGTTCTGGGTCTCCTACCCAAAGAAAAATACTGCAGTGCAATCTCACTTCTCTTTTATCATTTATTAATTGCAAAGTAAATAGCTCTCCACTGCAGTGAGACATGCTTTTAGAGTGGAATAGTAGGTCAGGGCTTCACTAGTTCTGGGAATAGTGTTAAAAATCAATTGTTCTTAGTTAGAATCTATCTGTAAAATTCACCTATATTAGAATATCTGGTTGACCTGAAGATTTCCAAGTTTATTTCTGGCCACTAAATTTACAACCTTCATTGAACATTTTCTGCTTTTCCTTCCAAATCTTCCATCATGAGTTAAACAACAAATTCCTTGGGATAACAAACGATGACAGTAGAACTGATAGAGTAACTGGCAGCTCCTTCTTCGTATCTCACAGACCTTCCATTTTAAACAAGAGTGACCTACCTCTTCTGTAAATGAAAATGTTTAAAGTACTTGGTGAGTAGTGGCTCTCACCTCTTTTTTCTTTTTATTTTGAACAAAAATTCTAAATATACCAAAAAGGTATAAGAATTATATACTAGGAAAGCCTGGGTGACTCAGTCGGTTAAGCTCCTCCTTCAGCTCAGGTCATGATCCCAGGGTCCCGGCATCGAGTCTCACATCAGGCTCCGAGTGTGCTTCTCCCTTTCCCTCTGCCTGCCACTCCCCCACTTATACTCTGTGTGCGTGTGTGTGTGTGTGTGTGTGTGTGTGTGTCAAATAAATAAAATCTTTTAAAAAAGAAATTGTATAATTACTCTTTTTATTTTTTGACATGCAGTTGACACACAATGTATTAGTTTCAGGTGTATGACATTGTCTGACAAGTCCATATGTATGTTCACCACAATTGTAGCCACCATCTGTCACCATAAAACACTATTATAATACCATTGACTATATTCTCTGTGCTATATACCTTTTATCCCATGTCTTTTTCATTCCATAACCAGAAATCTTTATCTCCTAATCTCCTTCATCGATTTTGCCCATTTCCCCACCATCCTACCCTCTGGCAACAATTTATTTTCTGTATTTATGGGTCAGTTTCTGTTTTCTGTTTGGTTGTTTATTTGTTTTGTTTTTTAATTTCACATATAAGTGAACTCATACAGTATTTGTCTTTCTCTAAGTTATTTCACTTAGCATAATACCCTCTAGGTCCATCAATGTTGTCATAAATGGCAAAATCTCATTCTTTTTTATGGCTGAGTAATATTTTATTATACATATATCCATATATATTCATTGTATATATTCTATTCCACATCTATATATATTCCATTATATATATCCCATTGTATATATAATAAATATCCATATCTGCAGTATTCCTTTATATATTATATATGTATATATATACACACACACACACATATATATATCCTCTTTATCCATTCATCTATCAAAAGATTCCATTCCCACCAACATGCACAAGGGTTCCTTATTCTCCACATCCTCACCAACATTTATTATTTCTTGTGTTTTTTTATTTTAGCCATTCTGACAGGTATAAGGTGGTATGTCATTGTGGTTTTGATTTGCATTTCTGTAATGATTATTTTTTAATTGTATTATTTGGGTTTTTTGGTATTAAGTTGCATATTTTGAATATTAACCCCTTCTCAGATATATTATTTGCAAATACCTTCTCTCATTCAGTAGGTTGCCTTGTTGTTTTATTGATGGTTTCCTTTGATGAACAAAAGCTTTTTATTTTGGTGTGATTCCAACAGTTTATCTTTGTTTTTGTTTCCCTTGCCTGAGGAGACATACCTAGAAAAATGTTGTGAAGGCTGATATAATGACTCCTTCTTAATCCTTCACCTAACATTCACCAGATTCTTAGCATTTTGCCAGGCCCTGTTCTCTCCATCTCTGTCTGTCTCTCTCTATATATACATATATACATATATGAATGTATGTATATTACTACTTATTAGTAGTAAATTTATTACTAGTAACGTATATATATACTTAGTAGTAGTAAATTTAGTACTAGTATTTTTGTTGACTCATTTTCTTAATAACCACAATATAATTATAAAACCTAGGACATTTTACATTGATAAATTAATATTACCTAATATATAGTTCACATTCAGATATTGCCATTTGTCTCAGTATCATTCTTTCTAGCATTTTTTAAAAACATTAGGTGTAAGGACCTATTTTATATTTTAGCCAGAGGCTTCCATTGAGGTTAAACAATAACCTTGTTGTTTAACCCTTAAACTGTCCCTGCTCCCCTTCCCCCAGGGGATTTACTTAAAAACAAGTCCCGGAAACCAGCCTCAGGTAACAAAGCTCAAATACAAGGGTGGGTCAGGCCAGGTGGAGACAGCAGATCAGTGGGGGGTTGCATACTGTCTCCCTAGTTACCAAGGAGTATGGGCCCGGCCCTTTGGGAGCCTTTTGGGCGCCAATCCTAACCAAGGTGTGATAGGCCAGTTCAAATATCTACTAGGGTAAATTGTAATTCAGTTGGTCACCTAGCATGACTGTGCAGCTTTCTCTGTGTGTTACAATCTCATTGGCCACCTGTGCATGGCCAGGCCCAACCGCATGGCCTTTGCCCTTAAAAGCTAGTCTGTGAAACAGAGAAGGGTCGCCTTCTCTGTAAGAGGTGCGTCCCCGAACGTTCGGTTAGATTCTTGATGCTTGGCGCAAGATAAAGCTTTGCTTGACCTTTGCTTTATATCAGTCTTGCTCCTTTAATCACGGACCCATTTTGGGGGCATAACAAGGTCCTATCCAGGATTACACATATCATGAAGTCTATGTTTAGAAGAAAAAACTTTATCTTACCTAAAATCAGAAGATACAAATGATGTCATTGTGTCTAAAGAGCAATATCTCTCGGGGCGCCTGGGTGGCTCAGTGGGTTAAAGCCTCTGCCTTCAGCTCAAGTCATGATCCCAGGGTCCTGGGATCAAGCCCCACATTGGGCTCTCTGCTCTGCAGGGAGCCTACTTTCCTCTCTCTCTCTCTGCCTGCCTCTCTGCCTACTTGTGATCTCTGTCAAATAAATAAATAAAATCTTAAAAAAAAAAAAAAAAAGAGCAATAGCTCATCTTCGTGATACCAACAAAGCAATATTAACATTATTCGTGGAAAATTTTAATCAAATTGTCTATGCAATGTCAATTATGTATCTACCAGTATTTAAAATCCTGAAGATTTTAGAAAAGATCTCATGGCTCTTGCTCTCAAGTAACTCAGAGTACAGATGCTGGGGTAGATCTAATATCCAACTAACAACTGGCTAGTAAGTACCTATTTGATCCATTAGATTTTGTGGCAAAACAAGCCATTCTTAAAATATAGTGACTTAAGGCAACAATTATTTTTCTTTAGCTAGCAATTCTTGCAGTCGGTAATGTCCAGCCTGGGCTCAGTCATGCAGTTATTGCAATACGTGGGTTAGGTTGGCTGGGGCCAGAGGTTCTAGGTGAGCTACACTCATATGTCAGCAGTTGATACTGGCTATTGGTCGGTACTGACCCTGAATTAGGAAATAGGGATGGCTGCGCCACATGGCTCCATCAGGATAGCCTAAGATCTTTCACATGTGTGAAAATGGTTCTGGGAACTCAGGGTTCCCAGAAGTAGCAAGAGAAGGCAAGCCCCAGTGGGCAACACTTTTCAAGTTTCTTTTTGCATTATATTTGCTTATTATCTCTTCGGCCAAATTATGTCAAGTAACCATGTCCAGAGTCATTATAGGAGAGTCTATCCAAAGTCTACCCAAAGATACAAGAAAATAAGAATAAGTCAGGGTCGTTACTATAGCAACCTACCCCAACAACAGAAACTGTGACTAGAATGACACTGATGAGCAATATCATGGAATATGTATCATTTTGTAACTGTACCTGATAAAAAAACAAATAGCAAAGGATAGTCAAAATATGCTATAGGAATTATGCTCCAAGTTTCAGCTAGAATGGTTTAAGAAGAGCCTGAAGGAAAGAATGGCACATAATGACTCAACATATAGCTAGGACTTGGATGTGTAGGGACAAATTTGTGGACAGAGAATTAGGAATGGGTAAATGAGGGATATAACTCATGAAAGGTATGAACTGACAATGAACATGACATATATGTGGGATAATGAAGGAACAAACTTAAGATGAGTAGATGGCCCATTAAGGATAGTAGAAACAAGATTAAATAGGTAAAATCAGCATAAACTGTGAATGGAAGCATTTAAAGTTTAGCCAAAGTTTAGATTGTTGTAGCTCCATGACATCAACAATATTTTAAAAAGAATCATCTAGTAACACTATTAAGATGAATGAAGCCAGGGGTGAGCAGTAAAAATCAGTTACACGCTTATTATAAAAATCAAAATTAAAACACTAACATTGAGAATAGCGCAATTGTGACAAATCGAGGAGAATATTAAATTGAAGAAAGGTACAAATTTGAGACATATTTTGTATAGAAAACAGCAGAATTTTAAAACTATAGACCCAGACTTAAGATGTTTTCTCTCCCAATACTTTCCTTTTACAACTTGTCCTCCATATTTGAAAAGAACTGAAATATCCGCAATTGCTCCACTTGTTCAGCTCTTCTCCAAATAGCTTCCAACATTATTCTGACTACCCTGTGATTTGTTGGTATCATTAAACTCTGATGCCAGAATAGAGCACAGTATCTCACATGTGCCTGACCGAAACAGAGTACAGTATTAATGTGAATATCATACTTATTACCAATGGAGTCAATGTCTACATTAACTATCTTTCTTATGATGTCACATGACCAATTCATATTCATCCTATAAAATATACTAAATTCCTTAGCAATATTACACGAGAGCACTCAAAATTAAATATTTATACCTATTAACATTTAAAAGAGTCATTCTAGACATGGATATGTAACAGTGGCTTTTTCAGGATTATCTGACTTCGAGTATGGTCCTGCAGTGTGTGGGGCCAAAATCGAATGCAATGTTTAGTACAAACTTCTTTACTTGCATCATAAGAATTTACTAAACATGCTTATAGAAATAATTCTAAAACCTCTATTCCCACTTTTGACACATAGCTTTCTCTGTAAAGACCAAGGAATCTGAAGTCATGAGGTATAAATCCACTGGAAGCCAGATATTTTCTGTATACCCCTGTACAAGACAATATGCTCATAACTAAATATGGTATTAAAATAATCATTAGTCCTGTAATGTCTTTTTAATTACCTGGAAAAGGAATTAAAATAATCAGCGATGGCTTATCAGCCTTTCATCTTCTTATAAGCAAGGCAACATGTAAATATGACAGGTTAAGAATAGTTGTAAATAAGGAACCCAGCTAAGACAAAGACAAACTCCTCCCTTCCCACTTTCCCCCAACCTGTCCCACATACCTATGCCAGTTTTACTTAATATTGCGATTCTTCCAGCGTTGTGTTTTTCTTCTTTAAAAAATTAGTGAAACGCTAGAATAGTTATGCCCTCTTAAAAAATTAGCTGAACAGTGAAGATTGTCTTAATGACAAGTGAGTCAATCATATAAGATCATAGGGTTGTTTTTCTAGCAAATGAAACATTACTACCATAAATTTTATGTTTGTACATATACTCACCTACATTAAAAGTTTCTTCAGTGGTAAGAACAATCTTGTACTTCTTTTGTGAATATAGTTGCATATAGGTGGATTCATAATAGATATTTAAATATTTTCTTGTTAAATGTAAAAACCTATGATAGCAACAAATAAAACCCACTAATATGTAAAAGTACATATAAGTGTGTGCCTTTCAAGAAGGGAGATGAAAGCTTTGGGGATGAGGATGAGATTGACAACAGTTAACAAAAAAAAAATTTTTTTTTTTTAATGTTGCTCTGAAAATATAAAAAGAATCTTCCCAGGAAAATGTCCCACGGACTTGAGGTGTAAGAGAGAGGGTACCACTAGAGGGCGGTAGCCCCCAAACTTGCGTAACTAAAGCTTCATCTAAGTTTAACTTCCTATACCTACAGCTGTTTGGTATTTGTTCCACCAAATACATGATCATTTTCTTTCTTTCACAGCAAATATCTTTAAGTAGTTTCATTAACTCCAAAGTACCAGTAGTTTAGAGGCATAATTCCTGAGAGTGTGAGATGGAATAAAATATTTAGAATCTGCTGTTTTTATTGGGGTTTTTCATTTGTTTGTTTCTTTTTTGGTCCAATATCTCAGAGATAAGGTGATACCTTGGATTTGGGAAAGAAATCACTTCTCACACCACGCATAATTCTTACAGGTAAAATGTAGTCTATGACCTGTGGAATGCTGGTTAAAACCATTTCTTCTCAAGGCACACTTTGCCCTTCATCCCAGCACGTTGTCAGCTGCAATAAGAAAGCCCGTTTACCAAAAATAGCCCTCTACCAGCCTGTCACTCTACCTGAAATCCATTAAGACACTGGTTCCCAACCTTTTTTCAAAGTGAAGACTCAAAATAAATTTCACAGAATCCTATGTTGTCATTCTTGAACTCTTAAGACTAATGTATTAAAGATATGTCATCTTACATTAAAAATATCCTATCAGGGGACCCCTGGGTGACTCAGTTGGTTAAGCAGCTGCCTTCAGCTCAGGTCATGATTCCGGGGTCCTGAAATCGAGTCCCACATCAGGCTCCTTGTTTGGTGGGGACCCTGCTTCTCTCTCTCCCTCTGCCTACTTGTGCCCTCTCTCTGTCTCTGTCAAATAAATAAATAAAATCTTAAAAAAAAAAATACTATCAGTAACACATTTTAATGAATCATTTTTGCATTAGCCTTAACAACATACATTTAAAAAATAACAGTAAGATATGCAAAATATATTATTTAGTCAGTCAACAGTTTAGGCTCTCTGACTACTCACGTAATGAATCCCTTGAAGTAAACCCATAATCTACCCCTTACTTAACCTTAAGTTAAGGTCATAAGTTCTGGGGTCTGAAAGATGGGAATCATTGAATTTATGAATTATCTCACCAAACTTCCAGTTTTAAGATGGAAACATCATATTTTTCTGGTTATACTTTTATTTTTTTAAAAAACTCACCAAATTCTAGAAATGAAAAATGTGTATCTTTCTGCATACATGAAGAAATGCCATGGCTCCTGGCATTCATTAACTAACATATCTGGCATAAGTGTGCATGTAGCTTCCTACACATATTCTTCCCATGAAGATTTACCAAGGTTAAAGTTTATAGAATGTCAGTGAAGTTTGATTTCTCAAAGACATCAGTTCCAAATAGTTTGTCCATATGACCTGAGCAACTTTCTTCGGTGTCCTACTAAGTACGTAACATGCATTCTTAGCACAAATGTCCTGAGAGTTTTGACATCATAGATAAAACATTTCCTGGCACAATTAAAAGAGTATCTGGCATCATGTAGCTCTACAGAAAGCCAAGATTCCAGAGTTCATGTTAGCTGACAGTGAAACTCCATCACTCATGTCAGGGGAAAGTCAAAGTTCATCTCTTATGAAAGTAACTATCATATACTCTGCTCCTGCTTCTCATTGGAATGTATCGACTGAAGTACATTTTAATGGAATCAAATACACAGGTATATATCCATCCTTGTTTCATTATTATTGGAGAAGATGCCAAATATAATAAAGATCATATACAATATTAAACTGAAGAAAACAAACTTACTCAAAAGCCACCATACAACATGGAAGAAATTAATTGATTATACTTTTCTATACCTCAAAGTTATTTTATTGTAGAGTAGAAGTGATTATTCTTACTCTTGTCAAATATTCTTACTCTTTTCAAATGTAGAAGAGGGATCTATCCAACATCTATACTGGTGATTCTTGCCCTTTTCAAAAGTCCTCTTTGGAACACCATAACTCCACAATTTTCACATGTCTTGGTAGTACTCAGTCACACAGTTCTTAGTCGCATATGCTTTTGTGGGGTCCTGGCAGTAGGGGGGATGCTCTGGAATTTGAGGCCCACAGGTTAAGAAACACTAATCTGGACTAACCTTCATTTTCTGAGGTCCAAAGAGGTTAAGTAATCTGCACAAAATTACTAGGGTCACCTAGAGCTAAAATACAAGTCTTCTCAATCTTTGTTTCTTGTAATTCCACCATCCTAGAAGTACGCATGAAAGTACATGGTGTCATTGAAAGAAGAGTCTTCTGCTAATTCAAAGAATTATATTTTGAGGTAAATCTATCAGCTAAGTGCCCAGAGCACTACTACAGTTTATATTTGGAAACTCAGAAGGGTGCTCAGGAAACTTATAAATAGAATGGTTACAACTGGTTTTATGTCAGTCTTAAGACATAAATAATGTTTAGCAGGTGTCAAACCAAAGCCTGGTCCTGTTTGATATTTTCATCAGTGACTTAGATAAGACATTGGCAACCTAGAGAGCCAAAATCTCTCAAAAGAATTTCATGTTTTAGGAAGCCTGCTAGTGTCTCTTGCCCACAAATTACCACTCCTTCTTTTCTTCCATATTCAGGTTCCCACAGCTCAATTGATCCTACCTGGGAGTTAGATTACTTAACTAATTGCTACCAAGCTATGAGTGAGTGAACAAGTGATTAACATAAGAGCTCTTCCAGACATCTTAGAGAACTTTAATTATTTTTAAAGTTTATTTTTCTAAAAGAATACTGTTTAGTGGGTGGAGATATGCATCTCTGTGCTGTTTACTGACCAGAATGTTTCTTCTTACCAAATATAACCTTAACTCCTCTAAACTCATAATTATTTTTGAAAAAATTCTTGAATATTTCAAAATCACAGCACTCTTTCCTGCTGCACCTGAACTAAACCTCCAAACTTTCTCCATATGGTTCTCCAGCAGCCACTAAGAACTGACCAATGAGAACTGGCCAGCCCATGCAAGGAAACTTACTTGCCATCTCTGATCTATATAATGAGTGTATTCCTATTTGGAGGTAGAGGGTGGCATTCCATAGCCTCTCAAAAACACTCTTCCCCCATAGTTTAACTTATTAAAAAGTAAAGGTCCCCTTTCTTTCTTTCTTTCTTTCCTTCTTTCTTTCTCTCTTTCTTTCTTTCTTTCTTTCTCTCTTTCTTTTCTTTCGCTGTTACTTATAAACCATGCTGAAGCTTAAAGAAAAAAAATAAATAGCACCTGCTTTAGTTTGTACCAAAGAGACAAAGAGAAAGCAGATCCTCCTTCAGGATCACGTTGATGTAAAAATTATTTCTGGAAGTAACCAAAACGCCTGCAGTGGCATGAAATTATGTAAAGTGAAGTTTTAACCATATGTGGTATATCTTTAATGACCACACTACTACATTTTTTTTAAATAAAATGACACCAACTGGGGGAAGAAAAACCACAAGCAAGGGCTTACAAATGAGGCTACTTAGAAGCAGCCACAAGTATCTGACAGGTCAAGAAAGTAGACAGTCTCATACAGACTTTGCTGTTAAAAATACTCCAGTGATGTATTTTTATAGGCAGGCAAGGGAAAATGTCCGTAAATAGCTGCAGGAAATTTGGCCAAAAACATAAGCTGCCAGTAAAAATATTAAATTGACCATCGTTAGAAATATTTCAAATTTAGTTAACACATAAAAGGCAAAAATAGGAAGAAATCGAATTCTCACAATATTTAAGTTTGTAGAATTATTTTTGTCTGTTTAATTGTGTATTTTTCTAAATTTACATTGTTTCTTACACTATTTTCATAATTTATGATTTTCTTCATGCCCAGTTTTATTTTTTTTCATTGTTGATTTAAATGTTTTATTTCTTTTCTATTTCAAAGTGTGGAATTTGTTTTTAACTTTATTCCAGAAACATTCCCTTCTGTGTTTCAAATCTTCACTGCTAGTCAATTTCTTTTTAAGGAAAAAATATTTAAATGGAATTTGGTGGGTTGGGAGGGAGCCCTTCACCTTTCTGACACCAGCAATCCACATCAGTAAGATGTTTTGCATTCTGATATAGGCTTCCTTGAGTGCCAACTGTCGGCACTCGACCATGAACTATGACTTGGCAGCTAGGCTCTCTAATCCTAATTCAGGTTTGTGAAGTTTCACAATTTTTTCCCTTGAGAACAGCCAGTGCTGAGCTGGCACAATCCCACCAAGCCCAGATCTTTGAAGAGCACTCTGCTCAAGTCTATATAAGGAATATCGTACTTAGCCATGACACCTCTTCCTAATAAAATAGCTACCATGGTAGGGAGGAGGACGCTCTCTCTGATCACCTTCCCTCACATTAGATTGAGAAAGAGCTAAAAAGAAACTTAGACTTCAGTTGACATTTCAGAATGACCACTGGCTTCATGGTGACTTCTAACTTATTAAAAAAGATAAATATTTGGGTCTGGTAAAAACCAATTCATTGGGCAGTCACTCAACTTGTTATAATTTTTTAAACTGAAAAGCTTCTTCATCAAAATCTGACATGGCTCAATTTCATCCCCTGCTGATTTTAGGTGAATCACTTTAGCCCTTCATTTCTGCCTGATTCGGAAAGGAAGCAAGGAACAGAACCACAGTTCAGAAGCAGAACCAGGTCTCAGCTGGAATCATATTCCTAGTGTTTTCTGAGTTTGGGAAGCTACCTCACTGTATTTTCGTTAGACACAGACAATATTAATGTGTACGTTCTTGTCCTCACTAACAGAATGTGTCATCTATGCAACGTGCCAGCTCTCTCTTACATTCCAAGTGTCTTCACTTGGGATGTGCCTCCGCGCTCATGGTTCCTCACCCATTTCCACAACAGGGGTCATCTTAGCTAGCAAGTTTAGAGACTACACTGCATTTTAATGTAAAATCATCCCTCTCCAGATTCTTCCAATTAAAGGACCCATGTCATTTCTTTTGATAACTCTGCCCCTGAAGGCTACAAAAGAGGTTAAGGGTCACAGAAACCTCCTTTTCCTGTTTTCCTCATGGCAATTGCAGTTTCAAATTCTTACTGGGAATTTCAGCATAAACAAGGAAGAGTTTGCAGTGACTCTTCATAACATGTTCCTTGAAACCTCTGAGCCTCATAAACATCTCTAGGGTTATGTTGAGGCATGCAGAATGATCACAGCTGGGTTTAATTTATCCCCTCCCCCTTTCTTTTTGCCTAACTTAACAAGATTGAGGTTCAGGGACAGGGAAAATTCGGCTTAGGATTTGAAAACACTGTTCAACTAACATCTACTCAGTTGAAGAAGATGATTCTTTCACGACTCACTGCCAATTATTCTGGAACACATTTGATAACTAAGAGTGAGCTATATGAGTCTTCCAAACAAGTAAGGAAAAGTTACCGGTTTGCTTTTGGCAAAGTGTATTCATTTTATACAGATGACAAGAGGGAAAATAGTGAGGTTCTTCAGTGTGGCTTAGGTTCTTTGTATTTGCCTTTGGCAAGTATACTGAAGGTTAATAAAGCCCTTTGGAAATTTAATTTCCCAAACACTGTCACATATAAACCGAAATGCTCTACTGGTTGATTAGAAAATGGTCTTGTCGGGTGTGAATGCTGCCTTTTCACACGCAGAATGTTTCCAGCAAACAATGCTGGGAACTGAGCCACGAAATGTCATTTCTCTCACTTCATACTTCCATAACAAGTCTCCATCCCCAAACCCTTGCCCCTGTTCCATCCTCTGACTAATCCACCCACTCCAAATCTTTCCTGTTTACACTGTAAAAGAATGGTATTTTAAAAACCTTACCCCTGGGATGCCTGGGTGGCTCAGTTGGTTAAGCGGCTGCCTTCGGCTCAGGTCATGATCCCAGCGTCCTGGGATCGAGTCCCACATCGGGCTCCTTGCTGGGCGGGGAGCTTGCTTCTCCCTCTGCCTCTGCCTGCCTCTCTGCCTGCCTGTGCTCGCTCTCTCTCTCCCTCTGTCTCTGACAAATAAATAAATAAAATTTAAAAAATAAATAAATAAAAAATGTTTAAAAACCTTACCCCTGAGCGAAAGTCCCCGACAGAGAGCCTGGCACCCAGGGACATGTCATAAATGCCGTTTTGAAAATCTTTTAACATCGGTATCCCTTTATGGATTTCCTATCTCGTGAAAAGAAAGAACTAGAAGCTAAACCTAGGCACCGACTGTCTGCCACGGAAGCGCCCGCGTCAGGGAGCACTGGAGGCTGAGCGCAAGATGGAAACTCTGAGATTTACCTCATTTCACACGTATGTTATTCAGGCGCTAATGCACTGAATCAGTCTCAGCATTTCAGAAAGGTTGGTCCTGATTTGGCCGAACCTTTGATTTTTCTTAGTTTGTGAAATTGCTTCTCCCCTTGAATGTTGAACTTTGAAGAGACATTACTAGGTATCAACAAAAGTTTGAAGTCTGAATACAAAATATTATTCAGACTTTCTGAAGCCTGAATTTAAAAATATGCACAGGAGGTGATGATTTGTGGTCATTTCCCTTATGTCAACAAACTGCTCTCGCATAAGAAGCCCAGAAACATCCTTAAGCAACAGTACCTGCAAAAAGTTGACGTAGAGTTAGTTGTGGTTTCTTCCCATTGTGGGAATTTTAGAAACCGTCTTATCTTTTTGAAAAGGTCTTCATGTAGCTCTTCATAAATTAAGAATTGTTTGAATGTCTCTTTAGAGGCATGGCAATAATGCCATTAAATTTTTTTCATTTTCCCTCCACTGAGGCAGCAATTCTCATCCTGGGGTTTCAACAAACATTTAGAAAGATCGTCAAATAAATCCTGTCTAGTTTTCTATCTCCAACCACCCCGGTTCTGCAAGATATAGCCATCACTGCATCAAGCTGACCATGGCAAGCACAAACTTTGTTCTATCAGTTTTGGTCTCTACCAGTTCTTCCACTCCTGCCATCACATTTGACAGGTCTGTCAGGGTCCTGCCATTAGCCATTATAAAAACACAAGGTGACCATTGACAGCTCCCAGTTACACTTTGCCTCCCTTCCCTTTGTGGTTACCAGAGTTTGCTGTTTCACTTTACAGGCATCTCCTTGTTGTACACCAATTTCCATTCAGAGCAGTGCCTTTTACAAGCCTTTGTAATTTACCACTTGACTATTATGATCATTTGCTTTTTTAGCTTCTCTCTCCTTTAATCATCTTAACTACTATTTGTTTTACAGTAATATACATATATTTTTATATATATAAATACATATATTTATATACACATAAAGCAATTATAACTGGAGCCACAGTTAACAATAAATGTAAGGTGTCATTATTGTACAATCTTATTTAGTAATTAACATCAACCCACCTTTGTTCTTATTCCCTTAACACCCAACGCACCTGGGGGCAGGGCTTAGAAGCTGAAGTTTGGGCACTCAACTGCAGCAGAAAGAACATTTCTGGGGTCTCAGATGATTCACTCCGTAACACAGATCAGTGATAGCGCTAAAGAGAGAGAGCCAGGAGGGAGTCCAGTCAGGAGTCTGCTCAAAAAAAAAAAGAATCGACAAACATACATAGAGCAGGACATCAAAATCCGTGCTCAGGCTGCAGGGAAAGTTAAACCATAGCGCAGGGAAAGATGGGATAATGTGGGAGAGAACACAACCAGCCTGGCCACGCTGAGACTCTCCACTTCATAGATCCTCCAGACTCTTGTTCCACCACACCAACTCGTCCTGGACACTCAAATACAAGAATTTTGTTTCTCCCATCTCCTTTCTTCCTTTCCCTCCTCTTCATTAGGTTGATCCACCACCTTGTCTGGGGTTTTGTTTTTGTTTTTAAGATTTTATTTTTCTTATTTATTTGCAAGAGATAATGAGAGAGAGAAAGCACCAGAGGAGGGAGAAGCCGACTCCCCGCTGAGCGGGAGAGCCTGACGGGGGACTCCACCCTGGGAACTGTGGGATCATGACCTGAACCAAAGGCAGATGCTTAACCAACTGAGGCACTCAGGTGCCCCATAGTCTGGTTTTTTTTTTGTCGTTTTGTTTTGTTTTTTAAAGGTTTTTATTTGCTTTACCCATCCTCCTGACAAAATCCAAAATCCAGTTTGGCAAATCTGTAACTCTTCTTAGATGGAGGGGAGGGAGAAGACTGGGAATCCTTGCTCCCCTAGAGCACAGTGGGAATTCTTGTCCTCATTGTACTTTAATAAGGTTTTGAATTCTTTCCTAATGTTCTCAAGTCTTGTATATTGTTTCCTTAGTTGGACTACAGATTTTTTGAGAAAAAGGAACATGTCTTCCTCTTCTTACTTTTCTTTGCAGTCTGTTGTTGGCAAATATCCACTCAGTGTTTGCTAATCAGAGTAAACATAAAATACGTTAGTGTTACGAATATGTCAACATGTTTTATAAGAGTTTTATTATATGTGCTACTGAATACTTAGGAGGAAAAACTGTTGGAGCAAGTGAAAAATTTCAGGTTTATATGTGAAACTTAAAAAATCAAGTGTAAAATAAAATACATAAAGCAGTGATTTTTAAAAAGAATTTCATTTCAATAAATTATGTATAATATAGGGCCTTTGGGGGGTATTCCAACTATGTGCCAGTTTTTCTTCTAGGTACTTTACATGGAATATCTCATTTACTCTTCACAACAGTAATAGCAGTGTGGAATAAGGACTGTTATTATCCCTAATTTACTTACTAATCAGAATCAGAAGCACATAGTTATAGCTCGTCTAAAGTCACCCAGGGAATAAGTTATGGAGACAGGATTCTAATAGAGGCAATTTAACACCTAACCCAAGTCATAACTTCCCCACTCTGTTACCATTTCAATTCAAGGGACATTTGAATGGAGAAAGTGTAACCATCAACTCCAGTCATCACACTTGTGATGGTTAATTTTATATGTCAACTTGACTGGGCCAAGTGCTGCCCAGATATTTGCTCAAACATTACTCTAGGTATTTCTGTGAGGATATTTTTGGGTAAGATTAACATTTAAATGGACAGAATAAAGCAGAGTACCCTCATGGGCCTCATCTAATCATTTGAAGAGCTGAATAGAAAAAAAAGCTGACCCTCCCCCCCAATAATAAGATTCCTCCTGCCTGACTAGAAGAACATCATCTCTTTTGGCATCTCCCAACCACTAGACTCCAGACTAAAACTACACCATCTGCTCTTCTGAGTTCCTAGCTTACCAACTCACCTACAGATCTTGGGACTTATGTCTCCGTAATAGTGCGAGACAATTCCTTATAATAAATAAATTTATGTTTATTTATTTATTTATGTGTGTGTGTGTGTGTAGGTGTGTGTCTATGTGTGTCTTACTCTTACAGATATATATGGACACACTACACACACACACCCCCCTCCTATTGGTTCTCTTTCTCTGGAGAATATTGACTAATACAATACTTCATCTATATGCTTCTCATGGGAACTGAGGTTATTTTTTGAGATCTTTGGATTTTCTCATGAGGAAAGTGAGGAAATGGTTTCATTATTATTCCTTTAACATGTAAAGATGTTATTTACATTACTTTATATTGTAACTTGGTGCTTGAGATGAAAAGTCTTAGATGTTCATGTGAATAATAACTTTGAACTTTAATTTTCAAGAGAGAGCAAATACTTAGAAGCTCAGAAACAGATATTCATATCTCAATTTAGTCATATAATGAACACACCAGATATCCAATTTTAGTACTTATGTGTTGCAACTTAAGTCTAGTAAAATATGAAATAATTTAGGATTTTTAGCTGTCAATTTATAGTAGTCCGTTTTCAGAGAAAAAGTTATTTTTTCACTCTCTATGTTCTTTCTCTAAAATATTCAGTCTATTTACCTGTACCTTGACTATGCTCTTAGTCTCGAATGGACATACTGCACTCTGTTTTTCCTTCATAAACAAGTCTCAACGACTCCCACATAATTTGTAGTTTTTAATTGTAGGTTTGATTGTCACATGAGCTTTTGTAGCTTATTTTTCAAATTAAAAATCTTCCACTTGGGAGATGCGCATTCATGCAGATAATCGATCAAATATATAATCTCACGTTGAAATGGCATCTCCAATTTCAACAACCTGTGGTTTAGTTCCTTAAACACTTACTGCAAGATAATCAGTTCCTCCAACTGATAAACATGTTTTGACATGAAACTTGTTTTTTTCATGGTTAGCATACTAAAGTTAAATTAGATAAAAGACCAGTTATTTCCTTTATTTTATGGCTTCTTAAAAATTGCTGCTTGGAGCATGAAGACTAGATAAATCTTAATCAAAAAATTAAAATGGAACTCCCCAGGAATATAAACTGTTCATGGTTTTCTGAAGTTTTTATTTCTCTAATACAATAATATTTATAAACCGGAAGCCTCATTAGCTCTGATTACTCTCATCTTTGAGTTTCTTAAATTAAATCAAAGTAAAGCCTTGTCTTCTTGGATTTGGAAACCTTCCCTCATAACACAAGGAGCTCAAAGCAGAGGGATTGCTTGATAGTATAAAGTGGATGTTAATCCTGGAGTCAGTCAGGATTTTAATGATGTAAATCATCTTAATGTCTAAAAAGGTAGAAAGAGAAAAATCCTGTTTCTATACTAAGCAGCAACATTCTGAACAGTTGGTTGGACCACCCTGGATTTATGTGTTTTTAAATCTTACATCCACCTTTCTGAACTACCTTATAAAATTACAAACAGGTATAACTGATTATCTGATAGTCGAATATAGATGAGATCTAGTTTTTAAAAACATAATTATTAAAATTAAAATGTCTCCTGTTTAACTGATGAGCTATCTGAATGATCCCCCACTTATTTGGAGGGATGGGTATCTACATAAATTAGATTAGATGCTTATTTAACTTTGCTAATTTTTGTGTACCGCAAAAGAATCCAAATTACATAATTTTCTCCCATCCAAGTACTAACCAGGCCCGACCCTGCTTAGCTTCCATCCAAGATCAGACGAGATCGGGTGCGTTCAGGGTGGTATGGCCGTAGACAAATTACATAATTTTCTATTGTTATTTAGTTCATTTACTGTAGTAGTTTAGTTATTTAGTTATTTAGTTATTTAGTTATTTAGTATTTAGTTATTTAGTTCATTTACTGTAGTATTTTAGTCTCTCCATATGGGAATTATAGGAAATTACTGTTCAATACTGTGGATATAATCTTCATTGTGTTCCAATGTTCTTTCAGTTATAAATTTTTGTGATTCTTTTTTTTTTTTTAAGATTTTATTTATTTATTTGTCAAAGAGAGGGTGGGGAAAGGGAGAGCATGAGCAGGGGAAGGCGTAGAGGAAGAAGTGGCTCCACACTGAGCAGAGAGCCTGATGTGAGGCTTGATCCCAGGACCCTGGGATCATGACCTGAGCTGAAGGCAGAGGCTTTTCTGACTGAGCCACCCAGGCATTCCTCAAAATGTGATTCTTTTATAATTCATTCATATTCTCCCTCTCCTCTTCTTCCCCAACCCCCCCTAATGCACCAACCTGCTCCTCACCCTCCCTACCCCTCCAGCAAAAAAAAAAAGCTACATCCTGAACTTTCCCTTTTCATGAGAGCAAATCTTTTCAAATTAACATTTTCTTTCTGGTGTGATTTGTTTACTTTATAACCTATGTAACTAAATTGTTTTTCATTTGCAAGTCCCAAGTAGTAGCTAGATAATAACTTTTTTTTTTTTTAAGATTTTATTTATTTATTTGAGAGAGAAAGATCACGAACAAGGGGGAAGGGTTAGAAGGAAAAGCAGGCTCTTGCTGAGCAGGGAGTCCTGAGATCATGACTTGAACCAAAGGCAGATGCTTAACCAGCTGAGCCACCCAGGTACCCTAGATAAAAACTTTATAGCAACATTTTAAAACACTTCTGGGCATGCATGACCGTGCTAAGGATACAGCATAATTTTTCTTCCAAGTTGCTTTGTGTGCTATTTAGTATAAATAAGAGAGCAATTTCAATAATTACCCTAGTCTATCACCTTGGAATTGGATGCCTCCTCAAGCCACAGAGGAATGGACCCAGTATTGAAAATGAAACTAGCATTTTACTGTGTGATGAATACGAGCAGATGATATGCTTAATTATTTTTAAAAAGTTGTTGGTTTTTTTTTTTCTAATGTAGGAAAAGAGGCCCAGACTCAGAGAAATGTAGAACTCAACTGGAGAGATAGTTGGGGGAAATATAGTTAAACTGTAATCTAGTTTTCAAACATTCCCTAGGACTTTAATCTTAAAAACGAGGCACTTTGGCAGACAATTTGTAAGATAAGAGCCATTAGCAGTGTTATAATTTAAAGGTGAAGGCACAGAAAAGACTTCTTCACTTGGGTTATCTCCTTTCTGACAAGATTAGGAGGGCCTTTGGGGCCTAAATAATCCTATGCATGGAACCACGAGTCCGGTTCCAAACCGCAGGATGATGAATACATCTGAACTCTCCTTTTTATTTCCAAACTGATAATACCTAGGCATTTTTCAGGAAAACATAATTTTATTTCCTTATTATTGATTCATCTAAAATTAACTCTGCTATAAATCTGTATAGAGAATATTCTGGTATATCTTCAGGAAGAAAGAATTAATGAACGATTTGAAACTGTAGTTACGTTTCAGTGATGGCACATCTGGGTTATAACAGAAGACTTTTTTCACTATTAAACAGATTACACCAACAACGCGTAAAGAGATGGAATAATAGTATAATAATCGTGTTTGCTACTCTTCATTCTTAACTATGCCAGGCACTGAGCAAAGCATTTTGTATATAGTATCTTACATAAGCTTTATAAAAACCTCTAAAGGAAGAGTTAATATTCTAGTCGTACAGATGAGAAAACTATAACTTGGTCACAGAGTTAGTATGTGGTTGATCAGGGACTCAAGCCAAGGTATGATTAACTTCCAGGCCAATGTCTGTAATGTTAGCCTAAACACACTAACTGTTCTCAATACCAGTCTTACAAAGACACATAAACAGCAGAAAGAACAGAAACTTTTGTGTGGTTTGAAATATGTCTTGCTTGTTAGCGAGTGGCCAGATGAGAACAAGAGAGGAGGGAAGGACAATGTATTAAGGAAACACTGGGCTAAGTACCAGCCAAAAGTTCCCAAGTCAGTGCCTTTAGCGTAATAGTTTTTGCTTTTATTTTCTTGCTCACATGAAATCAAAATAGGGATTCCTGATAAACAGAGAGCTTCCTGTAACCTTTCCTGTAAGCAGTAATTCAGTTCCTTCCTTCTCCTGGCTTTGCCACTTCCAGTAAGTGACTTGTCAGGGCTCTGCAGCAGATGGAAAACTGTGTAGGTTGGGAACTGGAGGTTTCTATGGTCCAGGCCTAGGAGTGCCATTCGTCTCGGCTCATATTCCACCAGCAAAGATTCAGTCACACTATTACACACATAACTCCAAGGCAGGCCGAGAGATGGTCTAGGAATATGATCTGGGGAAAAAAAAGAGAGAGAGAGAGACCAAGTTTGGTGCTATGGCTTGTTCAGGACTTGAGCACCACAGAAAGGTGACCCATAATCTGGTAATAATAAAGAGAAACTATTGGCCCCTCGTAGAGTTAAGCCAGGATTACCTTTAAGTCTCTTTTTTCTACTTACTCTTGTTAATGCTTTCCTCTTTTCTGCCCTTTAATTTTTGTTTTTAGGTTTGAGAGGGAGCCTGAACAGCAACTTAAAAATAACAGAAACCAACCTGCCAACCTGGGATTGATACTTGGTGAAAATCTCTCTCAAAAATGAAGGTGAAGGGGTGCCTGGGTGGCTCAGTGGGTTGGGCCTCTGCCTTCAGAGGCTCGGGTCATGGTCTTGGGCTCTCTGCTCAGTGGGGAGCCTGCTTCCCTCTCTCTCTCTGCCTGACTCTCTGCCTACTTGTGATCTCTGTCAAATAAATAAACTAAATTTTTAAAAAATGAAGGTGAAGTCAGGGCACCTCGGTGGCTCAGTCAGTCGAATGTCTGAGTCTGGATTTTGGCTCAGGTCATGATCTCAGGGTCCCGGGATCCGACCCACATGGGGCTCTGCGCTCACTGGGGAGTCTGCTTCAGGATTTCTCGTCCTCTGCCCCTCCCCGCCACGTGTGATTGCTCTCTCTCAAATAAATAAGTCTTTTTAAAAAATGAAGGTGATATAAATAAATAGTACACATAGTAAGATGGTAGATTTAAACCCAACTCAGCAATCCTATTTCCACACAAAACTGGTAAGCAAGTTTGCAAATTTTTTGTAAGTTTATGTGAGTTATAAAGAACTCAACTATCCATTAATTTGTGAATGGATGAATAAAATATAGTAAATGCATACAATAAAATATAGCCATAAGGAACAACCAACTTAAACATGCAAAGACATGAATGAATTTCAAAAATTCATTTTTAAATGGAGAAAGATGCCATCCACAAAAAACTACACACTACATGATTCCATTTATATGAAGCTCTAGAAAAAGCAAAACAGCAACAGAAAGATCAGTGTTTGTCAGAAGCTGCAGGGGCAGGAAGAGGATTGACTACAAAGAGGTAATAAAGGAACTTTTGGGGAGTGATGGAATTGTTCAATACCTTGACTGTGTGTATGGTTACAAAACCGTATACATTTGTCAAGTCTCATTGAATTGCACATTTAAAACTGCCCCTCAATAAAGCTGACGTTAAAATGAATTAATAATTTGACAATCATATCTTTAAAAACATTAAATTGACATTATAAGTGAGCTAGTGAATACCCTTTTTTCTTTAGGAATTTATTTATTTATTTGAGAGAGAGAGAGAGAGAGAGAGACCGAGCGTGAGTTGGGGGAGGGGCAGAGGGAGAGTGAGCAGCAGACTCCCCGTTGGGCAGGGAGCCCTATGTGGGACTTGAAACCAGGACACTGGGATCATGACTGCAGCTAAAGGCAGATCCTTTACGGACTGAGCCACCCAGACACCCTGCTAGTGAATACCCATGAAGTAAGACCCAGCATGGGGAGGAGGGTAACTCATTGGGAGAATGTGAGGGGAGAAGATCAGTAGAATAACCTGTGTTCCAGGAATTCTGGGACTGAGCATGTTAATAGAGGCCCTAATCCGCCTTCTATAGGAGTCTATTAAAATGTCCCTGAGCGTCTTGGCTACTTTATTCTCTAAACAGAAAAAGTGACTTCATGACAGCTAGTACACTAACTGATTTCATGGTGAAGGCATCAGGTAATATGGTAAGTTGGAATATCTTTGTGTTTGCTACCCAGCTCCAAAGAGCAAACAAACAGGCCTCATTTAGCTAATTGAAGCCAGCTGGTTTGGGCCTTAAGCAGTCACTGGATTAGAACAGATGGCAAATGCTTTTGAGATAGCTGTGTATAAACCATTTTAGAGCCTGAGGCAGAGCATATCATACTACAAGTGGAGCAGCATAGGGCATAGATAGCTAGGGAAAGAAAGCAAACTTTAAACTAAGGAACAAGTTGATGTTAATGCCAAATGTAAAGTTAGAAGAGGGAGCTGGAGATGCACCTGTCTACTTCCAAGGCTCACTAATGGGTGTGGAAGCTGGAGAGTTTTAAAACCTCTCTCAGCAGGTAAATGTGGTTGATTTTTCTTTCTGTTTTCTCTGTAATCTCTCATTTAACTTGATTTTTATTACTATATTATTGGTATATTAAAACTAAAAAAAAAAACACAAAAGTAATATATGAGCGGGATATTTAGGAAAATTTGAGCAAGCACAGAAATGTATAAAAAAGAAAGTTGAAAACATCTTTTCCCAATGCCCATGCCTATCGTCCTCAGAAACATAATTAATGGTATAATGTCTTGATTTTTTTATAAATGTGATCTTTATGCTGTAACACCTAAGATTTTGAGATTTCTTTCTTTTTTTTTTAAAGATTTTATTTATTTATGGATGAGAGAGAGCTCACATGCAAGCAAAGGGAGGGAGAAGGACAAGCAGACTCCTTGCTGAGTGCGGAGTCCGATATGGGGGCTCAGTCCCACTGCCTTGAGATCATGACCTGAGCCGAAATGAGGAGTTAGACAGTCAACCGACTGAGCCACCCAGGCTCCCCAAGATTTATTTCTAATTCTCATGCATATTTATAGCATCTAGCATCACTGATATTTTTTTCTTTAAAACTTTGCTTTGCCATTTGCCTTGACCACTCTCCATATCTCAGTAAGAGGCATACCATTCATGTTTAGGCACAAGGCAAAACGTTAGGATCATTCTTGATTCCTGCTTTGCAAAATGACACTCTATAAGCCATCAGCAAATATCTTCAGACCCACTCCCAAAGTATTTGCAGTGCTCCATGACTTCTTATCACATCTACTACTATCACACCTAGAGTGAAGCCACCATCTCTCTTCTAACTGGTTTCTCTGATTCCACTTATAAATTTTTAAAGTCTGTGTTTTTTTTAAACCTTTTAAAGTCTGTGTTTGTGGAACACAGACCTGCTAAAAACCCTCCAATGGCTTTCTGGACACTGGACTGAAATCCAGACTTCTTCATGGCCTACAAAGCCCGATGTTTGGCCTTTGGTTACTTCTCTGATCTCATCTTGGACTTCTCTCCCTCTAGTTTCCTCCTTGCTGTTTTAAAATAAATTCAATGTGTTTCCTTCTGAAGACCTTTTTTGTTTGGCTGTTTTTTGCTTTTCATTCTTTCTGAAATGCTTTTCCTCAGAACTTTGTGTGGCTCACTTGTTTATATCACTCAGCAATCTGCTTAAATGTCACCTCCTCAAAAAGTTCTTGCCCTAAAATATCACCCCATCCCCTCATAACATTAATCCCCTTATCCTACTTCTTGGTCTTTCTAGCATTTACCACCACTTGGAAATAATGTATATACCTATTTTATTTCCTATGAGACACACAAATGTTTACTCCATGAAGGCGTAGACTTAGTTTATTAATTATATACTCATTCCCTTGCAGAGTGCCTGTTATAGTATAAGCACTAAATATTTTTTGAATGAATGAATGAACGAACCTTCAGCCTCTATAACTATTTAGACAGTTTAACGGAGAGCTTTCTACTTCATAGAACCGTTACCACTACTGTGATTACCAGGCACAGATCAATTGGAGATATCTGTTGTTTTTCTCTTTGAGACTAGGGCAGAGCTAACCAAAATTAAGTGAACTAAGTCCAGTACTGGTTTTTAACATATTATCCATAATGTAATACACTAGACTGGGTGATTATGTATTAGAATCTTTGCCTCGATGTAGATAAAGACAAAAAATAAAGAAAATAGTGTTGGTGTTTGTGTACTTCAGAAACTATTTATTCTATTCTTTTTAGGTATACAATCTCATTTCTCAGAAAATCGTGACAAATATCTCGCTATGGAGGGTTAGGTCCGTCAGTGTCAATCACACATTCACTGGCTCCAGACGGTACACTGGCTTTCACAACTCTCCAGGGTTGCCGTGTTCTATATTAAGCTGCATTGCTCTGATCCAGCTGGTTCTGGAACACTGCCAAAGCCATGGACGTCTTCAAAGGCCTTTTTAAAATTGCTGGGCGGAACTGTGTTTTGAGAGTTTGTTTGTCTGCATGATGTAGATGATGAGCTTTCTAAACTTTGGACAATACTGGTAATAGATAGTTTCATCTATTTATATCAGCAAGAATACACAATAGAACTAAGATAGGAAAACTTTAATCATTTTTTGCATCCCCCAATTTAAACAAACGAGATATGAAATTCAAAAGCACTCCCAAGATACCTTTCCCCTCTCCCAGGACATGTAACAATTTAATCCATTACTTTGGTTCTGTGATTCATTTGGCAAGATGATATCTAGTCATCAACTAAAAAACCCAGTAAAGGGAAAAGTTTTACTCTGTTCATTGCTGCTAGTGAAATTAGATGATTGGGCATGGGGGGTGGCAGGGAGCAAGGGGAGAAAGAATCCTAGGCAGGCTCCACACCCAGTGCAGAGGTAGACATGGGGCTCTATCTCACAATCCTGAGATCATGACCCTGAGATTATGACCTGAGCCAAAGTCAAGAGTCAGATGCTTAATCGGCTGAGCCACCCAGTTGCCCCAAAATACAGATGCTTTAAAATAAATCTAGGACTTCAGTCCAAAATATCTCCAAGCCTGCATTAATGAAAAGATGTCTTCACTAGATGTTGCCTACACGTTTCACACACTCAAGTGGTCCTCACTTGAAGGAAAATAATATAAATCTCAAGTATGCTAGTAATTTAATCTAGTAATTAGATATTGATATGATCTATAATATTTTGACATACTTGGATATGAAGGGTTTAGGATAGGAAAAATGGACTTACTAAAAGCTGGGTTGTAAACTTTTGTCTTATATTGGCCGTATAATGAAATCTGTCTAAAGTAGCAATAGGGATGGTACCGGTGGGAAGCAAGTCAATGCAGAGGAGAATCTGTGGGGATTACTCAGCATAAGCTTTAAAGTTGGCTTCTTAAGAGGACTGTTTTCTGGATACAGTCTTTATGTTTGTAGAATTATCAATTAATTCACATAAAAATTCATGTAATATTAGGTCTTACTAAAGCTAGATTCTCTTCTAGTTATTCACTCCTCTCATTTGGTGGGAGGTCAGCTCCTTCTCACGGTACTGGCCTAGCCAGACTGTTCCTTTAACTGGAACATGTTCTCGGATTTTGATGGAACTGTGTAAGATAACTAGGGGCTTCCCCTGAGCTGGGCCCATGATAGGCACTCCATAAGTCCCATCATTCCTTCATATATGCTATGCTGTTTAATTTCTGAAATGATGTATCCATTCAAGTTTGGATTCTACATCATATGGTCTCGTAGTTGCTAGAAAGAGCCATGAAATAAACAGAACATACAGAAAAGCTCTTATCCTTGAGAATCTCTGCTACCACATGTATAGCTTTTCTTAAGAACTTGTTTGTGGAGTGCCTGGCTGGCTCAGTTGGTAGAACATGTGACTCTTGATCTCAGGGTTGTGAGATTGAGCCCCATGTTGGGTGTGGAGCCTATTAAAAAAAAAAAGAAAGAAAGAAAAAAGAAAAGAAAAGAACTTGTTTGTAACTTTTGAAGGAAATAAAAAGAAAAATTATTCGGTGAGTACAGGAGTGGTAGAGTTACAATGAAAAGATTCTTGGCAATGTTATTTTGAAGAATGGAAATAATTCCATACTAAAAATTCTTCAAATTTGGCCACAAGAATAGCTGTTTTCCACCATTTGGCATACTATCTCTCTTTCAACAAGATTCTATTGTTCTTCTCATCTCACAGTTTATAGAGATCAAGTAGTCAGGACACTTGAAATTCTAGGGTAGGCCTCAAAAGAAGGGATCAGCAATAGGTCTGAAGGGAAAAGAAAAGTTTGGGTTAGTTGATCTATGAGTGTATTTGTTTGCTGTTTATTAAATGACATATGGGCAAATATGAAAATGACTTCCTCCTCTATGTGAGTAAATGTAGTTGTACTATGTATTAATTTTGTAAACCAATCACTATTGAGCTTTGAAAAAAATCATCACTTTAAATCATGATTCAACATAGAGATTTTAAAGTTAAATCAATACATATTTATTGAGCACTTACTATGTGGCAGATAACATTTCTAAACCTTCTGAACAACAGTAGCCCCATCTGTAAGTGTGATTAAAAACTGTAGCTACCTCATAGGGTTGTTATGAGAATATACATCAAAAACACCTAACCTAATGCATGGCACACAGTAGACACACAATAAAGGGGCCATTATTATTTGTTATTCTTCTTAAATGCCTTAAAATGGACTCAGAAACAAAAAGAGATGACTGATATAAAAGCCATAGATCTTATTGCAGGCCGTGCAATAAGGTGTTAAACGAGAAATGCAAAAATGTATGTGGTTACACTAAGAAACACATCCACTCACTCATTAAATGTTTAATGAACCCTTATTGTGTGTCAGTCACTGTGGTAAGTGCTAGGAATATATTGGTGAACAAGACAAATTCTGCCCTCCTGATGCTTATGGTCTAGAAGGCAACAATGACTTTAAACAATAATTACTCAAATGCTCTGTAATTGCTGTCATAACAAGAGCTATGAAGGAAAAGTGTAAGTGCTGTAAAAAAAAGTCTAAATACAGAATGGTTGGGGGGAGAGGATAATTTAGTCTGAACAGTCAGAGAAGGCTGCCCAAAGGAAATGGCATTTAAGCTCAGACCTAGAGTCAACAAGACAAATTTGTAGAGGTCGTGTTGATAGAACACAGTAAAGTAAATAAAACCTCAAAAAAGATCTCATTTCAGCCAGAAACGTTTTTCCTTTAAAATAATAGAACATTTTCTAAAGGCCCTTATAGTTTGAAACTATTATTGTAGGGTATTACTCGATTATTTGTCTCAATATGAAAATTAAGAAAAGGTTACTTAGCAAAATACCCTTAAATGGACCCATCTGTTACAAATTCAGGTGTTGTGTGTATAAAAAGCTAGAATTACAAAATCAGGTTCACTAAACTCCAGGCTTCCGAGGCATAAGGCAAGTGGATAAGGTTTCATTTGCTTTGGGGAGTTTTTTATTTGTTTGTATTTTTAGGCATCGTTAAGTGGAAAGAACATTGAATCTGACGTCATGAGGTCTGAGTTCTATTTCTGTTATTCACTCACTGGGCAGCCATAGGCAAGGCTTTCAAGCTACAGCTTCCTCTTCTGTAAAGGGGGTATTGCTTACAAAAGCCCTGCATTACAGAACCTTAGCAGGGGAGCTCTGTTAGCTCAGGAGGTGGCCTGATGGTATGGATTGGGGTCAGAAGATTCCTGAAACTTTTCTTCTTTCATCTAAACATCTGTTTGCTCCTCTGTTCTGGCTTTATGACAGTACACGGCTAGGCATCTCATTACCTTCAGACTGAAAGGAGAGAAAGAGAGAAAAGATCAGTGGGTTTTGGTAACAGTCATGGAATGAAAAACTGATAGGAGCAAAAGTTAACTTGAGAGTTAAGAGGACAATACGGGAATTGAATATTTATCACCTCACTTATGTGAGCGTTTTATCATCTGGGTGGTGCTTGGGGTCCTGTTGCTGGAAATAATGACACTACTGTGAGAATCAAGCGACTGTTCCTTATTCGCTCAGAATTTTTCCTTCTTGCTTTTCTTCCTAAGGGACTTTCTGCCTTCTCCCAACCCATTCTCGTTTCTTTTTTGGCTTCCTCTTCTCTTTTCATTTGTTTTCCCTGCCACTCTTTTCCCCTGACCCTTTCACTTTCCCCTTCCTATTGCTTCACCCCACAACAACACAATCATTAATTAAAATCTTAATAACCGTAGCAAAAGATACAGTGTAAGGGGCATCTGGCTGGCTCAGTTGGTGAAGTACAAAACTCCTGATCTCAGGGTTGTAAGTTCAGGCCCCACGTTGGCTGTGGAGATTACTTAAAAGTATAGTATTTTTTTTTTTAATGTCTTTTAATAAAAGCCTTAAAGATTATAATCCGTTGTTATGACTACATAGTACAAAGCCAATTTGTCAACAAATAACATCCAAACGTCACTGCTTGTGTCACCCAGTCCTATCTGCAAGATTTCCATTTGCAATAAAGTAGTATCCTACCACTCATGTGGTGGTACTTACAAGGTTTTAAGGGAAAAAATGTGAAGAATAGGAAGCATTGTATGTGTACTCTGTGTGCATGCTATTGAGCTAAAAATATCATGCTCTGATATTGTCACATGATCTCATGGTCATTTTGTAGGTGGGCTCTTCTAAGAAATTATTTGTCAATCTATAATTGTTGTAAATATATAGATAAGAAAATAAACACAGGCAAATAAATCTGAGGGGAATAATAGAAGATTGCCTTGGATTTTGTGTAACTAATCAGGGAATTTTTTAACTTGAAAACTAAAAAGTGAATTGTTTTTGGTGAAATTATTTATGCCCAGCATTATCTTATATTTGTATAGAAGATAACCAAATATTCTTTCTTTTCTTTTTTTTTAAAGATTTTTATTTATTTATTTGACAGAGAGAATAAGCAAGTGAGAGAACATGAGTTGGGTGGAAGGGCAGGGGGAGAAACAGACTCTCTGCTGAGCAGGGAGCCCAACCCAACACAG
Source organism: Mellivora capensis (assembly GCA_004024625.1). Lineage (NCBI taxonomy): Eukaryota > Metazoa > Chordata > Mammalia > Carnivora > Mustelidae > Mellivora > Mellivora capensis. The sequence continues at coordinate 51,061 of PISX010014478.1, forward strand.
GGCTCAATCCCAGGACCCTGGGATCATGGCCTGAGCTGAAGGCAGATGCTTAACCAACTGAGCCACCCAGGTGTCCAAATGACATTATTTCTGAGATGTTTCTGATACCTAAATGCTACAGCAAAGAAATTCCTCAGCATCCCCACTATTTTGTTCCTATATGGTCTACTAGCCAACTGTCTTGAAACAGACAAGCAGAGAAGGAAACTGCTCTTCACAAATGCCGGAATCAGAATGTGTTAGCAATTCATGAGGATACAATGAAATGCTCTCCAACTTTATCCTTCTGGCTGAAGTTTATTTTTAAGAATTCAGATAATTAGCAGGCTGGTTGATCAAATCAAATTATTCTGGATTTGGTTGGGTTAGAAAAGAAGTCACTCAGAATAAATGAAGTCATGAAATCTCTGTTCTGTTGATAAATGCTTCTCACTACTCTTTTGTAACCTCAAATGCAAGAGAGCTAATGAAACAGAAATTCTAATCATGTAATCTGAGAACTCTTGAAATTGTTTCACTTCTCAATTCTTTGATAAAGAAAAGATGAATCAGTAATAAATCGGTAGCACATGCATGCACGGAAGAGAAACAAGTCTGTTTTGTTAGTTTTATAAACAATAGAATCAACAAGCTTGGAAAAGGCTAAAAAATTTTTTTCTTGGTGTTCATGTTAGAAATCTAAGCAAAAACTTTGATTCCTTAGGAAGGCATTCCTAGAGTTTGGTTAATAATCTGGTCTTTTGGGGCGCCTGGGTGGCCCAGTGGGTTAAAGCCTCTGCCTTCGGCTCAGGTCATGATCCCAGGGTCCTGGGATCGATCGCACCACGCATCAGGCTCTCTGCACCACGGGGAGCCTGCTTTCTCCTCTCTCTCTCTGCTTGCTTCTCTGCCTACTTGTGATCTCTGCCTGTCAAATAAATAAATAAAATCTTTAAAAAAAATAATAATCTGGTCTTTCTTTTAGCAATCCAAGAAAAAACAAAAAACAAAAAATCAAGAGTCCTTTCCCTGAAATCTGCAAAAACAGGAACAAAAATTGTATTTTGTGTTTTGCCAGTATTCCGATCTAAACACTATGAGGGATGGTAGATAGCATGCCCAGGAGTCCCTGGCTTCCAAGTAGGTTTCTTCCTAAACATCAGCCAGGGAATGGGGGAGTTTCCCTCAAAAAGGAAGATGTTAATTTCAAAGCTACTTAGGTAGATAAACTATAATATTAGGCATTGGATATCTTTATAGTGCAGTGTTTTAGTATGAAATATGAAAAAAAAAAAAGGAAATTGGGAGTTTTAACAAGGAAGAGTGTGAAACTAAGTTCTTGTTAGTGTTCTCCAGCTTTGGCCTGAGAACACTGTGTTACAAGCACCCTATATCACCTACTGAAGCGACCACCCAATGACTAACCATCATCCCAACTGAATGAGGTTCTCCTTTACTTCTTCTACCTCTTTTCACTCCGATTCTACTCCAGATAAGCAAACTTCTAACCTAAATTTTATTTTTCAATTCGACTTCCTCGGAAGTTAAACGATCTGAATATTCCAGATTGCTTCACAAGTATCCTTTTTTTTTTTTTTTTTTAATTTACAATAAACTTCTGGGTTTCTCATCAACTTCTAGTGAGCTTTATTTTTAGCGTGAATGAATCCCTGAGAGTCTGCTTATTCTGTAGTTGTATCAATAAAAGCGAATTTCTGGGACGCCTGGGTGGCTCAGTTGGTTGGGCGGCTGCCTTCGGCTCAGGTCATGATCCCGGCGTCCTGGGATCCAGTCCCACATCGGGCTCCTTGCTTGGCAGGGAGCCTGCTTCTCCCTCTGCCTCTGCCTGCCACTCTGTCTGCCTGTGCTCGCTTGCTCTCTCTCCCTCTCTCTCTGACAAATAAATAAATAAAATC
>PISX010014479.1:0-52884 GCA_004024625.1 Mellivora capensis
GGGGAATGTTCCCGTCATTGCCCTGCTTTCAACTGTGCTTTCATTTCTCTATTTATTTTACAGCGACCCTTTATGCTATGGATATAATTTTTCTGTTATTTTTCTATCAGTACCACTGTAACTTCATTTCCTTGCATACTTCCATAAAATTATTGCAGTTTTCATTGTAATTCCTTACACTGTAAAATCTTACCAGAAATCCTTTTTAAACTTTTACCTTTTTTAAAAATTTCTGTTCCTTCCTTGTCATGTGTATGATTGTTTCATTCCTGTGTAAAATCATGGGGGAAATGTTCTTAGTGCATACAGGCAGAGTCTCTTCATAGGAACGTAGAGTTTTTACTAAGGACAGTGTAGACCAGAAGGCAAGCCAGCTGCACCCTCTAGACCATGCTTGGCCGGCCACACTTAGTCTAATGCTAGACCTGTGTGTCATTGCGTGGGAGGCCCAGCATGAGGGCAGGAGCCAAACTCCTTAAGACAAAAGAGAGGACTTTTTCAGAGGCTGAAAGAAGCAAATAGAGGAAGGAGACAGAAGGGTAGACTGTGGAAGTGAGGTGCCTCTAAAGCGACAGAAATGGACAAGCTTTGCATGTGATGTAATCTTCCTCCTCAACATTCATGAAATACTCAGTAAAAGAGATCATTTTGGCAATTTCGATTTATTCACTTTGGGCATATGAAAAAAAATACAAAGTCTAGCCTCAGAGAGGGGGCAGAATAAGACTGCCCAAGAGTCTCTGTTTCCATCCTCCTCATTTTCCTAAAGTCTTACTTTTATGCTCAAAGTGTTCTATGTTGTTTGTTTTAGCTTTTCTTTCCTTACTCTAAAAAGGCAAATTTTATTTTAAATATCCCAATCTATCTTATTCGTAGAAGCTTAATCTTTACTCTTTATTGAGAATAGGGAATTCCTTATTCTTTATTCTTATTGGTAAGAGTAAAAACATTCTTACCAAATTAGTCCCCCTTACTTGTTGTCCCCTTCACAGTAACCTAGTCTGATTCTGATGAGGAATCAAGTAATGTTGTCTCTCCAGTTACACAAGGCTGAAAGGAGGCACGTGGAAAGTGACGACCAGACCTCTGTGACAGAGTAGACAAGACAATTTATTCCGGACCTGTCGGAAGTCCCTTCCAATTGCTGCAGATCCTCATCAGCTGGGAAGAGTGTTCTTTTGTGTAAACATTAATACTCCAGTGTTTAAACCAGGACTATGTGCTTTGGCCCATAACCCTTAGGGAACCAAAAGTCATGAAAAGCTCAGTAAAAACTATGAATAATTTCAGAGTAGACTTATTCCTCCAAGGAGTTACAAAACAATGTCGAAGAGATAGAGCATGATAAAAAAAAGAATAAAAAAGAAAAGAGGGAAAAGGAGTGTGTTTTCTTACATGAGTGAGTATGTACAGTGGAGGGTGGGAGAGGAAGAAGCAAAGAAAAGCAACAAGTTCAGCTGCAGAAAGACCAGTGATATGACTCCTCAGCAAGCTTCTCAGGGGCAACTAAGTCCTGCATGATGTCCTAGTGATTCGTGCCCTCAGCCTTTCCAACATGAAGAGCTCTGAGAGCATGGAAGCTTTCTAATCCTTTTCTTCTTTCCCTCTGGCCTGAGTCTGGTGGTAGACTATATGGCCATCAAGCTAGATCTCCAGCCAAGAACCTTTAGAGGCACTGCAACATGGCTGGTCGTGCTAATCATTATGGTTAAAAAGAATAGCACATGATCAACCATTCGAAAACAAAAGTCCTTTCGTCAAATGTCCTTCAACAGTCACTTGCTTTCATTCAACAATTTTATAAAATGTATCAAATCATTCATACCTGAGAGTCTATTTTTTCTAAAAATCTATTTTGGAGGATTTGCTTGCAAGTAGTTTTGTTGTATATTAAAACTAGTATAATGTTGTATGTCAATTCTACTTCAGTAAGAATAAATTATAAATGAAAGCATGTGTAGTTAACTGTTTTTACAATATTACTATTCAACATATTTCTGCTCACATGACTTGATCTTGACTAGTCAAAGGAAAAGAAAAGAAAAATATCTGTTGCTCCTGGAATTCACCCAACCTCCTCACTGTGTGTCTGTGTGTGTGTGTGTGTGTGTGTGTGTGTACACCACAGATGTATGAAGCCTCATGTCTATGTAATCTTGACTATGTGTGTACATTACACTGTTCATATTGTTCTTGGTTGCATATAATGAAACATTTTGTCTCTTCAGATGTTTTTTCCAAGAAGGAAATCGGAAAAGTAGTGTATTAATTTTAAAAAGCAAAAGCCTCATGAGAATGTTTGCAAGATCTTGTCCCAGTAATGGAAGAAGCCCTAAGTCCCATTATTCCAAAACATGAGGTGCTGAGCTACCAGTTTTATCTGTACAACAACATCAGACATGAACTAAGTTTCAGCAAAAGAAAATCAATGTTCCTGATGCTGTCTAGTCTCTCTGACCCCATTCATCTCTCGGATGCTAAGGCAGGTTTCCCAGGGCCAATTAACTTACCCAGTGAGGGATTTCTGGCACATCTCCAACTGGTCCAGCAAGTGTGGTAACAGCTGCCCCATGGTCTCATCCCCAACACAACACTGAATGACATTTGGCATTTCGTGGGCCCGAGTCATAATCTTCACCCAAGATTTATCGATATTGGAAAAGCGCTTGGCTTCCTACAGAATGAGGTAATAACACACACTTGGACACATCTGTGATCTCAAGGTCAGAGTATCTCAAAGTATCTCAAATTCCACTGAGGCCAGATTTCTGACCAGTCTGGATACCCCAACTGTACATGCCTGAAAAGTCACATGTGTTCTATTTCAACTCTCCTTCTGCACCATCCCGCCCCCTTCCTTAAAGCAGATACCCCCATTATGTTAACTAAAAGAAGACAGATACAGAAATGAAAATACAATATGAGACAGCCTGGGAGGGAAGAGCACTCCCAAGCATTTTTGACAGTTATCTCTAAATAAAGTGAATTTTATGTTTTTCAAGTTTTCTATTCTGAGCACTGAATTGTTTTTATATCTAGGAAACAAGGCAAACATTTAAAAATAAGATACAAAATTAGGGGATGCCTAGATGGCTTAGTCAGTTAAGCATCTGACTCTTGGTTTCAGCTCAGGTCATGATCTCAGAGTACTGGGATCAAGCCCCACATCGAGCCTCACATCGAGCCCCACATCAGGCTCCCTGTTTAGCAGGGAGTCTGCTTCTCCCTCTTCCTCTACCCCTAACCCCGCTCTTGCTCTCTCTCAAATAAATAAAGTCTTTTAAAAAAGAGAGAGAGAGAGACTCCCTCTGCCCCTCCCCAACTGTATGCACTCTATCTCTCAAATAAATAAATCTTTAATAAATAAATAAATAAATAAAACAAAATTACAGTATAACCCTAATGCCATAAAATTTTTAAATGTAGATTTTTTTTTTCAGAAGAAAAAAGTGGAAAATGCAGAGATTACTTTGAGAGAGTAGAAATAATTTTTATTTTCTTCCCCAAAACTTTCTATAATTTACCAATAAGCATGTAATATCAGATAGGAGACCCAGATACCTCACCCAGCTCCTTCAATATTACATGTGACAAGTTTCCACTATTGAGTCCAATTTGAGATTCACCTCCACCCAGCAAGAAGAAACTCATGCCCAAATATAAAAGCAAAAATAAATATAAATACTTAAAATTTCAGTGTGTAGAAACATTTCACTGGTAGGTAAAAAAATACATAGGCCAACAGATCTGTCCTCTATAACAACACTGAAAACTCGTCACAGGAAAAGGTAGGAAGGCCGAGCACAGAGAGCACTCAACATAATCGTGCTTCTAAAACCCAAGCATATCGTTAAAACATTGCAATTTTGCAAACAATTTAAGGTAATTGAATAATAATCCTTGAGATTTGGTAGAAATGTTTTTTTAATAAAAATCTCAAAATACTACCCTCCAACTTCCCCATGAGATGATTTAATTTGGTGACAGAAACATGATCCACAATCCTGAGAAGTACTTTTTTTGTTCTGGAGATTTTTCCTGCCTGTTTCCACCCCCCAGTTTTCCAGTGCAGATATAATTGGTATACGGTTCAGCATGGTTGTTTTAAACTGTCAGTAATAGCAGAAGAAATTATCCTACCATTGTCGAGATAACAATTCCATAATTCTACACTGTTCCAAATTCTACCTTCATATTACCTGAAGAAACGTATCAATTATGCAGGCATCTGTCCTTTGTTTTCCTAACCCTCCACTTCCTACAAAATGGCCCAGTTCTCTAGCAATCGCATCCCTTCTTCTCCACATTGCTCTTTAAAACACAATTCAAAGGCAACAACAAAAAGATTGAGGAGGCTATGGCTCAAGAGAGGTTGAGATATTATTGCATTTTTAAAGGAATTATTAGTTATTGGACAATTCTCTAAGCTAAACCTCTGATGAAATCCTAAGGACAATATTCAAACCTTGGGCAGCTGCTTAGCAATATCTCCTCCAACAAAGACAGCTTCTAGGTAAATCCACAAGTTCTGTACCATGATCCAGTTCTCAATGATGTCTGTTGAGTTGGAAAGGCACTGCACCCACTTTTGGATCTGGGCCTTGAATGGCATATTGTACCTAAAATGGAAAATATGTTCAGCACTTGGGTGGGTTTGTTTTTTAGTTGTTTTTTTTTAAGTGTTTTCTTTTTATTGCTATTGTTTTCAAACTGAAAGATTTTTTTATCCTAATTTTTACCCATTTCTTTAGGACTTTATGTTGCGGGCTTCTTTTTTCTTAAGTTTTATTTATTTAAGTCATCTCTACATCCAACGTGGGGCTTGAACTCACAACCCTGAGATCAAGAGTCGCATGCTCTTCAGATTGAGCTAGCCAGCTGCCCCCTGGCTTTTAAAATGATGCTACCAAGTGACGAATTCATCACTATTTATTGTACACTGCTCAACTTGTTAGCAACTTAGACTTGACTCCACCCAACTTCTAGAGAAATAAAATTTGAGTCAGTTTTGCTACAGCCAAGAGCATAATATTCTTGCTGCTGACCTTCTGCACTTATTCCAGGAACTCTCTGGTTTTTCATATAAAATGGAGTAATTACAGAGACACTGGTGGAGACCAAACAACGAATTCAATTTTCAAATACGACAACCTCTGTGATCTCTCTAGCCTCCTCTTTTCTGGGTCTCCTTCCAACTTCCCACTCACTCATATCCACCCACTCATGATTGTGTGTGTGTGTGTGCACACGCAAGTGTGCATGTGTTAGGGCTTATACATCTATATGTGTATACTCTGAAAGCCACTTTTTATAGTTAACCTATAGCTTCCCTTTTTCTTCCTTGAGACAGAAACTGGAGTGGTCTTGCAATGTCTTTTCTGCTTCTCTTTGGATAGAGAACTCCATTTCTCCCTGGACACAGAGCTGCCCAGTTACAGTACTGAATTTCCCAGTCACCTCTGCAGCAGCGTGCAGTCCCACATCAGTAGTTCTTAACCTTGGCTGCAGTATGGGATCATCCAGCAGACCTTAAAAACTACTCATGCCCTCCCAGACCCCACCTCCAAGAGAGTCTGATTCGACCGGCTTCAGATGTGTCCCAGGCACTGGGATGTAAGTTCCCCAGGTGTGTCCAGCTTATAGCCAACTCTGAGAACCACTCTCCTGGATGAGCAGTAGCAGCACGGGACAGAAGGGGAATTACGGTAGAGAAGGACCACACTTGGACAAGACAGAAAAGTAAGGCAGACAAGGCCAAGGTCCCCAATGATGAGGGAGAGCTTCTCATCGACCTTAGAGACCCCTTTATGTGAGACACGCAAACCGCAGTCTGGCGCACACAATGTTGTATGTGGTGCCTCTATTATTTGCAGGTACAATTCTAAATGATTACACTGCCTATTATTGTTCTCCCTCTTCTTCTTCTCCTTTACTGATACCCCTATTCCAACAGACTATGGACTTGAAGTCTTCTCAAATATGAGTCATATTCGTGAATGAAATTTTCATTCCCATAGTCTTGTTAAATAAACTGTTTTAATAGTGCACATTTTCAGGGGGGATTATTTATGTTTTTCACTAGAATGCAGTTCCACAGCAACTGAGGTCTTTGTTTTATTCACTCTTCTTTCCATAGCACCTAGAAGAGCACAGGGCACATAGTAGGTGTTCAACAAATTTGTACTAGATATGTGTTCCTCACACAACTCTTGTCTGTGAATTCAATGTCATTGTAAGGAGAGTTGACTGATCCTTAACATAAATAATTTTTACTTAATTTATAAGTCTACATTTTCTACCTCCCTAAGGAGTGTTATTTTCCATCTATCCTTTATCCTACTTGGGTATGAATCACAACCAAATTCATAGCTCAAATCCTGAGCAGTTCAGAGTCAAGATTACCAATGGTCTAAATCTCTAAGATCTAATTGTATATTCCAGATTACTCACCTCAAACACTCAAGTGAACGAAGTAAATGTGAAGGAGAGAAATTTTTATGCAAACAGTATTAAGGGGTTATTAATCCTTACATTAAAATTACTGAAACACATATGTACACAGAGTAGAGTGATATTTGAAAGACAGAATGCAAAAAACTCATATCTCAATGATACCCACATGATACCCTATCACCAAATATTTGAGAAGATGCTGGAGAACAAGAAATTATTTCCGAAAGAGCCAAGGCAAGCAATGAACCAAGGAAACGTTCAGTTCATGAGTCTAACGCTCCTATGTTCAAAGCGTGAAGGCTTTGCTGGGAAGTGTCAGGTAGGAGTGTTAGACTAGTATCTGACTGAGCTGTTTTACTTCTCTTTATGAATTAAATTCCTTCTCCATCTTAACCTGTCATTTCATTAAAGTACGGACACAACTAAGAGTTTCTAGTCCACATATGTTGGCACAATGATTTCCCTAGTAGATGATTATTCTGAAACTCAGCCTAATTTCCCCCGGACTCCAGAGCCGGTTGAGCAGTCAGCCGTGCGGCGAGGCTTGTCAGGAGCAAGGCTGAAACGTTCCGCAAGATCCGAGTGGCTAATTACACGTTGTGTTATCTTGTCCAGTTGACGGTCTTGGACACATCCCACAAGCAGGGGATAATGAAATAAAAACAGGATTATACGTGCTGTGGCAGAGGCGAAAATTACAACAAGGATTTTTAACATTTAAATGATATGGGGGCTACTGGGGCGTCTTAAAAATGAATTTACCTTAAAAATGTTCGTTACAATGTTTCCCGAATCTCAGGGGAGAGACGGATGGACTTCTTACCTGTTGCTCAGTAGGGAGCCCAGCAGCATCAAGCTGTCCTCCATGCTGGCGATGATTTCTGAGGTGCTGTCTCCCCGTAAGAGGAGCTCTCCACGGGCTTTAAAGCTGCCAAAGGTGAATGCTTTGCTGTCCCACTCGTTCATCACCTGCTTCAGCTTCTGCTCAATGTCCCTCTCTTTCACTGCACTGATGCAGATGTCCTATTAAAATTGCAAGCTCTCGTTGGATCACACGAAAGTCACACATCCTCCATCAACAGTCCAGATTCAGCAAAGGTCCTGACCTCACTATTTGCCTTGTACGTTCCTATACTTTTTTCCAGCTATAAAATGCAATATAAGAAATGGTGCATGTGTATGAAGATATACAATTAGGGAAAGAGACAAAGATGGAGCTATTACTAAACAACAGAACCTTAAGTTGGAAAACTTCCCATCAAACTCTACCAGAAAGAAAGAGGACAGAAAAGACATGCAACAATGGAATGCTATGCAGCCATGAGAAAGGACATCCTGCCACTGGCAACAACATGGACAGAACTTGAGGCTGAGACAAGTCAGACAGAGACAAGTATTCCATGATATCCCTTACATGTGGAATCCGAAAACATCAAACTCAAAAAAGAACCAAGGGGAATGGTAGTTACTAGAGGGTGGGGGAGGGTCAATAGGACAGATACTATTAAGGTACCTACTTGCAACCAGTAGATGGATAAGGCCTGGAGATCCAATACATAGGATAGGGATTATAGAGAACAAAACTATATTGCAAATATTAAACTTCCTAATAGACTAGAGCTTAACTGCTACCACTGCTAGACGAAATGGTAACTATGTGGCCAACAGAGGTGTTAGCTAACACCACAGTGACAATCATGCAGCAGTATCAGTGTATCTACTCAATACATTATATACCTTAAACTTATATGATGTTATATGCCAATTAGATCTCCATTTGGATAAAAACAGATCATGTAAAAACCTTTTAAATTTTGAAACGCTAATCAAAGACTCAAAGTTTACTGTGTATCTGATTTAACTCTAGAGCCAAATCGATGCAGTATGAGAGGAGGAATTAACAGAAACCTGACTATCCTAGGCTCCTCTGCAGCCACATTTATTTCTGGACTATGAGTCAGGCCCTGTCCTTGCCCTCTTCTCCTCTCATGCTGCACTCCCACTCTGGGTGAACTCATCTATGCCCATAGCTTGTAACCTTTTGTGTCTCCATATAAGACCCATATCCATTTGCCAACTAGGCCTCTGTACTTGGATCTATCAAGAGAATCCCAAACACAGTCTGTAAAATATCAAATTCATGCCCTGAGTTCTTTGCACCTTGTCATCCAACTGATTCCCTTCCAATAATTCCCTATCTCACTGATTAGCACATACATCCACTGAGATTTCTCAGCAGGAAATCTAGGGTTCCTTCTTAACCCTTCCCCTTTTTTCTCCTACCATGTTCCCCCCCCCACCAAATTCTACCCAGCTTTGCCTTCTAAAGATCTCAATCTTCTCTCTCCTCTCCAGCTTCACTACCTCCCCTCTCGTGCAAAATACCATTATCTCTTGTCTGAGATATTCTTATAACCCTCAGTTGAGTGTCCCATCATTCCCACTGGGCCTCCCCGAGTCCTTTCTCCAAGCATTTACCACAGCGATCTTTACAAAATGCAAACCCAACCATGTCATCTCTGCTCAAAATATGTCTCCCAGATGGCTCCCCATTGGTCCAAAGACCAAAATTGGTAACACACCTTCACTATACTGGCTTTCCTCAGGTTTTCCAAACACACCTCAGACCTTTTACACATGCTGTCTCACCTGCCTGACACTGACTTCTGGCACTTTACAAATCTCTCCCTGCCCTACCACACAAGCACGTGGACACGTACTCCCCAACAGTCATGGATATGCACCCCAGCATTCCCTACTTTAACACCCCCACCCCCAAAGAGGTTAAGCTTATTATTATAGGCTGTCCTAGTGCAGATACTTTTACTTCAATGATATTTACCACATCTTGTAACTATATCTTTATTTGGATAATTATTTCACTACACAAATTATTTAATGATCTATGAATGCAGGAATGCATCCTTATGTTCCCAGCACTTAACACAGAACCTTTCATGTAAACAATTGTTGAAGGAATGAAGAGCTGAATGCACTGAAAAGCATTTTAATTGACTTAATATGGCTTACTGATCCAACATTCTGTAATGTAGGAATACTATCAAAATAAATCCTATGGGACCTTCCAATCCCCCCACTGCATCATGCTTTCTATCAACTGTACCTCTATTTCCTCCTTGTATTTCAGAAGAGGTGCCTCCATGATATTTCTTAATTTAAAGGCTTCATTCCCCACATCCAGACTATGCCCAGTGAGAGCAGCTATCCTTTTCCAGTGCCTCTCCATCATAGCCTTACTGGCCATGTGCTCCAGGAGTGGGCAACATTCACTGAAATCATCAATGGTCTTCTTCAGATCCAAGAAAGCCTGCCAGTCCTTCAAGGCTCGGGGCAGCTTCCGACACCTGCAAAGTGAAGCCACCATGAGTGGTTATTCAAAGATGAGCCTGGCTGTATCTCATCCAAGACTCTCTCCTAGCATTTCTATCAAAAGCAGTCATTTTGAATATTTACCACATTTTCAAATCTTATGACTCAGAGGATATCTGTTAATATAACAAACTTATACATTATAGAAGATTGTTCCTTCCAACGAGGAAAGGTTTTTTTCAACTTCCTCATAAAAATTAACTAGAAAAAAAAGACATTATTTTAAAGGATAGAGGTGCCTCCCAATTCAACTCAATTCTACTAACAGGTATTAAGAGGCTTCTAAGTACAAAGCACAACAGGGTGTATCAGGGTGTCAACCAAAAAATGTAACAAATGACCCCCTATTTTCATTGGGTTCAACATTTAAAAGAATAACGAAAAATCAGAGGGCTCCTGTTTTTATTATAGGAAGTCATCTCACATAAACTTCAAATGTTGGTAAGTGTAACATAAATAGAGATCATCTCCCTCCAAGATGCAGAAAAGCCTTTGACCAGATTCATCCAGGTTTAAAGGATGTGCTTGTCTCACCACGCACACACAGGGGTAATTAATAAATAGTGTCTGACAGGGTGATGTCAATAGACAACAGCAAGGCAGCACGAGATGTGCTTGCAAAACATCTGGGGGTGAGAAGAGAACTTGACAGCCTATCAAAAAAGAAAGCATTTGAGATTCAGTAGCTCTGGGCATGCTAAACATTTAATTTCTCACCTGTTCTGGAGCTCTGAAAGTTCACTGTTGATTTTTTCAATATTCACTTCTGACCAAGGGATATCATGATAGCTATTTACAGTTTCTATGACGGTGTTGTATAGAGTATATATTTTCTGTAGAAGATTTAATTGCTTCTTTATTTCAAGAAGCTGAGGATACTGAGTAACCGGCAGCCCAAAAAGCTCCTCTCCTCCAGTATAGGTGATGTATTTCCGATAAATATTATCAAATTGATTCTAAAGAAAACAGAAGAGGAAACTCATCGAGATGACTGACACATGAATAAACATGTAAATTTCAAAAGCTTGGCAAAGAAGCAAGCATGTATGATCTCTGAGCACAGACAAGTAAGAATAGTAAATAACTATAGCTAATTACATAGAAACTAACTCCAATTATAATCATCCCAAATCACATTTTTAAAAATATTCCACAATAGGCCTTTCTATATTAAGGGGGGAAATGTATGTGTCCAAAACACCTTAAGGTTTTGGTTGTTTAGAAGGTCATAGAAACCAAAAAGATTACCTGAAACATGATAAGCCTATCACTGGCTTCCTGGGGTTTCAAGCCACTGGCCATTGGACCATTCTGAAACAAAAAGTTAAATACAAAATAGAATGAAGTATTGCCTATGGGTTTTATGAGCTCAAAGTATTTGTGCATCAAAGTTAGCTTTCATGCATGTCACATCAATGACAGGAAACTTCAGTTTTTAATTATAGAAAAGAACTCAGGAAAGTGTCTCATTTGGAAATATTTTCAAGTCTAAAAAAACCACAACTTCTAAATAATACCATGACAAATACCACAACTTCTAATTTTCAAGAAATTTTGAAAATTAAAAACTAGTACTATTCATTTCTTAGGTGACACAGGCAAAGAAATGTCAATAAGCACTCGATAAGAAGCCCATATGTCTGGTTTTCAATTAAAACCCTAATGTGTTTTAACCATTCTCATATCTATTTGCAAAGTGACCTATAACCTTAACATTCCCAACAGGTTTTCCTACATTAAACACCTACAATGGGTGGATTTCTGCACTTCTTCATCCATGAAGTTAGTCCATGGATCCAATCTCATAACTCCACCAACTTTGTGGTTTGGTGTGTTTTTCCCCACATAGTAGGCACAAACTGTACCCTTTACTCTACATATTTCCTTTCTGTAGCATATTATAATTGGCTAGAAATGTGTCTTATCATACAGCATATTCCCAGTAGGAGAGTTGGCACTAAAACTCTTAAATGACTAAAACATGAACTCCATCTGTCTTGTGCACTGTCTTCAGCACCAAGGACAGTGCCTGGCACATGCATGGAACTCTGCGGTATTTGCAGAACCAAGGAAAGCTATAGGTCTGTTTTAACTATATGTGAATAACATTTGTCTACACAAGTTTAGAAAGTTATCAGACAACCTCAGGAACAGACCAATGATATAACATGGACAGCACTTTTTAAATTCTCATTTCTTAGATTGCTCTCATTAAAATAAAATTCCTACTCCTAGGGAATTTCATTAAGCTTGACATAAACCTTTGAACATTTTGCATGCTCTGTTCGCTCTTCCCCAAAAATACAAACAGAAAAAGCTGGAGTTGTACCAAATCATAGTCCAAGTAGAACTGGTGACAGTCCTGGAGGAAGACCTCCACGGTGCTGATAAGTTCCTTCCTGAAACCAGGCTGCAGTGAGACTAATTCATTCTGAACTTCTCTGGCACGTGCCAGAAGCTTCTCCCAAGAATAACGCAGAGTATCAACTTTGTCCATCTCTTCCTTTGCTATCAGAAGCCCGTATTTGTTAAGCAGGGCATAGGATTCCTACACAAAAGAAGGAAAATTTAATTTCTGCCAGTCAGATGCGCACACACACTCATTTAAAACATTAAAATGGAAAAGACCAGAACACTCGGGAAACTGCCCCAAAAGTTCTTCAATTCCTCTTGCAAATGATAAAAGCTTAAATGAGGAACTGAGCCCCCAAGCTTCAGTTTCCCTATCTGTAAAATGGGAGAATTCCCTGACTGCCTCACAGGATTTTTGCAAATATCAAAAAACAGCATTTTAAATGAATTTCAAACACTATAAAAACTATAAATAATTATACAAATAAAAGGCATTTTTACTTAGGCCCCTAAATTGTATTTCAAGATTTCAAAATTATATCAAGTAAATAAAAAATATAAATTAATCCAGCTGATAATATGAGGATAATAAAATAAATCTGGGCTTTAACTCTATCCCATTTCATTGTGTTGGCAAGAGTTTCCAATATTAAGACACAAGAAGGAACTTGTGCATCAAAGCCTGAGCCAAGTCATTGCCCTCAAGATGCAAAACCCTAAACTACTCTCTTGGCAAAAGATTAAAACTGGTTTTCATGAGAAAGGGTTTTCCCTAAATATCCCTGCCCTACTCTCCCACCATTAGTTCTCCCTATACAGGTGGAATGAATAGCTAATCATTAATTTGGGGAAGAGACTGTTGATTTGGACAAACCTAGCCCAGTGCCTTTCTCCCCCTTTCTTCTTCTTCCTTGAATGCATCCCCATGGTCTGTACCCTAGGACCCTTAAAGTAAAGCAGGGTAACAGAGGGGCCTGCAGCTTTCCAATTCTGCCTCTGATGTGGGAGTTTCTTCAACAATTCTGGGATATAGTGTTCACAAGCCCATCGTGCATGTGTGTAGATTTGGGGGTAATGGGAATATGGGAGTTGTACACTAAGTCACATCTTCTTCCAAATAATTCTATCAGGAATAAAGGTTGTATTTTGATCTTGATGACAGTTAGGTTTTTGTTTGATCTTGACTATAGTTTTGTCTGAATTCACAGAGAGGGGCAAACAGGGGTGTCAGTTACTTTGCCTCTCCTTCAAACCACCAGCAATGCTCCTGGTTCTACCCAAAGCAGGGACATTTTACCTTATGTTTCAATTCCCAGAAAGGGCCCAGTGGGCCATATGATTTTCCTGACCCAACACAGCAATGATGCAAACACATGGTCATCTGATTCATTTTCATACTAATTTGAAATTTTCCAAAATTCAAAGAGGGATGCAGAAAATGTGAGACTAGTTTACAATCCTCACCATCAGAATTTAAGTCCAGACATTTAAGTTATGGTGTGATAAAGAGATATTTTTTTCTGGAATTATTTTAATGCTACAATCATATTGGTCTCATTTAAAAAGAATAACACAGTAACCATTCCTGAGCAAACATATTCATTCGGAAGAGAAAATATGATACAGTAAAACTACCAGAGTAATGTGTAACACTAATCTGCATCACTTCTTTGACCCTCAGTTTCCTTATGTTAAAGTAGGTGTTTGGTAAGTATTAAATGAGACTATACAAAATAAATACATGAACAGACACTCTTAGCACCTGTAGGGACCAAGAGCAGGCTACCCCAAAATGTGCCACTTTGCCACATTTATTATTTTAAAGAGGAGTCACTTAAGAACCAGCTAATCCAAAAAGAACACTTTGACCTCTGTCCCAATTTCTCTCCAGAAAGCAGAAAATCAATCTTCTGTGTGAAAGGTACCCTCTCTGAACCAGGAGGTAAAGAGACATCCTAATCACCAAAATAGGACAGTTAGAGCGGAAAAAACTATGTAAACAACCCTTGTTACTTCTTACTGGTTTACTACCACAGACCAAATTCCATTTAGAATTCCTTACTAATTGAAGCTCCCAAAGTGAAGTTTTCTTTGATCTGTCAATTCCTCAGAGATTTATTGTCTCTTTGCCTAAAATGCATAAAAACTGCTTGTCTTGCTCATTTTTTTAGTAAGTTCATTACTAAATAATTTCATTACTAATAATTTCATTATTGGGCCTCGGCATATAAATAATAAAACTTTGGTTTTTCTCCTGATGATGTCTTATGTCAATTTAGTTCTAAAATCATCTAGAACACTATGAAGGGTAGAGGATGAATTTTTCCTCCCCCACAGCTCCATCCAGGTCCTGTTAACCCGCTGGTATTCCTATCACAGCTGCGGGGAGCGCTGTCTGTGGAGATCATAGCTGCCTCTTTCCCTGCAAAACTGTTCTCCACTAAATGGGAGCCTCCTATGGGACGCCTGGGTGGCTCAGTTGGTTAAGCGGCTGCCTTCGGCTCAGGTCATGATCCCAGCGTCCTGGGATCGAGTCCCACATCGGGCTCCTTGCTCAGCAGGGAGCCTGCTTTCTCCCTCTGCCTCTGCCTGCCACTCTGTCTGTCTGTGCTCGCTCTCTCTCTCTGACAAATAATTAAAAAAAAAAAATGGGAGCCTCCTCAGGTGAAAATTATGGTCAATGACGAATTGACTTGTGGGTATAAAGAGCAGCCTTCCTTCCCTCAAGGTAGGACTGTGCGATATAACTCATGCTCTAGAGCACCCCATGGGATCAAACAGAAATCAGTCTACAGCTAATATCACACTCTCACTTAGTTACCCCACCCCTCACCCAACCTTATCATTCCTGTTTCTCTCACCCCCTTTTCCTGTGAGCACTCATCAACAGATTATTTGTGCAGAAATCCCCATCCCAGGCTCTGCACTTAGGAAGCTTAGATGTCACATAAAGGACCAGAATTGACCCACAGAAGGTACCCTATAAAGTTAGACATCATCATTACTGAAACTGTTCTTCAGTTAGACATCCGTTTGTAACTATAGTCCAGACCTAGACAATACTTCAGCTAATATCACTTAACATGTGAAGATATTTCCAAAATGAGCAAATGATTATCAGTTACCTCAATGGGTCCTACTTCAAAGTCAATGGAGATTTGCTGCTCCCTGATTTCTTTCAGTGCCGCCATAGTAATCCGAATATCATCTAGGTCTTTAATCTGACGATTCAGTTTCTTATTGAATTCTTCAACAAGTGTAAAAATGTTTTCCATCTCACTCCTGTATTTTTTGTTACAGTGATGGCCAATGAAAACCATCCAGGCCTTTGTCTCAGTAGTCAGAGTGAACTTCAAGTCAGCTGTAAAACCCAAATGTCCACAGATCAATTTGAAAAATTTAAACCAGTAAGAAAAGACAGAGTGCTGTTGTTCACCAATAATAAATAATTTGCAATTTACCTTGTAGTACATAAGAAAATCAGACTGAAAAAAAAATCAGATTTTCCTACTCATTATGTATTCATTCGTTTTATAAAGCTTGTCTTACAACAATTCGGAACATATTTCAAAATGCTAAAGAAAAAAGTACATTATCAAAACCATTGGAGATAAGCCTCAAATGTTTATAATTATTTTTTAAAGGAAGGGTAAATTTTGATTCCAAATATAACATGCACACCCTCTTTCTCTGAATTAGCATTTATTTTCAAGGTTTAGCAGCAATGTGTTCAAAATAGTGCAGAATATATAATTATGCAGAAGGGAATTAAAAACAAATCTACAAATTGGTCTTAAACTTAAAGCCCATAAAAGGAAAGTCGATCTTAAAGATAGCTAGAACTCTCTGGAATACTAATCTAGGTAAAGAGACAGAACAATACTGTTGAATTTTTATGAGAGAAAATGAACCAACCTGTGAACAGAGCAACAGCACCCACACAGATGCACTCCGGCTCAGCATTAATTTCCTGCTCTAGCTTTTGGAAATAGAGAATCTGAGATTCATATTCAGAGAGCAAGGGGTTTTTCGTAATAAACGTCATAACCATTTCTTCCTTCTCTTTTTGCCAAATATGATTGTAGCATTTAAAGCAATCCATAGACATAATAACTTCCTAGAATACAAATAACAGATTTGTGTTGAGAGGAAAGATGTGGGAATGGATGTATATGTGAATGTTAGTGAACTGCTGTTGGTTCCCACAGGTCTGTTACAATCCTTAATTAATGAGCTGTGTGAGTAGTTAGAAATGCCACTGAACTGGAACACATCATGGACATGGTAAGTCAAGAGCAGTAATAACAAAACTATTAGCTTTCCTAGCCGAAAGGAGAGGGGGGTCGTTTCTAGAAACTAGAAGAGAGTCCATGAAGACTCTTTTGGATGAGAGTCTCTTGATTGGAGCTGGCCTTCCGTTCAGAAACCACAGTTGGAAATCATGCCACACCAAGGGTGCTATGGGAAAAATCACTCTGAGGTCACTCTTTTCCCCTCCCTCTTCTTCCACACTACCACCAGCATCAGACCTCCCCCATGACTCTTTCATTGGTCAAATCTATTGGAAGCCTCCATGGAAATCTATTAATCTGTTCCCCAAGGTCAGAGGGCAGAGATAAGGTCTGGAGAGGCTAAACAGAATATATCCAGCATCAGACTTCACTGGAAGGTTGCATGGAATCACATAAAATGTATACACCCATTGGATTAGGACTGGCATCTATACAACATTAAATCTTCCCATCCAGGAACATAGTATATATTTCCAAATATTCTAATTTTTTAATTACTTGTTAACTGTTATAGGAATCTTCATAGAGACTTCACATACTCTTTATCATGTATGTTCCTAGGTATTTTTCAATGAAATGATTATTGTAAACAGGAGCTTTTTCCACTATTTTTATAACTGACTATGGATGGCATATAAGTTTTAAAAATTCATTTTTTTATTTTTATTTTTTTGAAGGTTTTATTTATTTATTTGACAGAGGGAGAGATCACAAGTAGGCAGAGCAGCAGGCAGAGAGAGGAGGGGAAGCAAGCTCCCCACTGAGCAGAGAGCCCAAGGCGGGGCTCGATCCAGGACCCTGAGATCATGACCTGAGCCGAAGGCAGAGGCCCAACCCATTGAACCACCCAGGTGCCCCCAAAATTCAGTTTTTAATAAACAGTCCTCTTTGCTATAAAGTGTGCCTCTGTGAGATGAACCGGCTCACTCACATTTGGTAACCAGAGAAGAGGCCAACGTAATGAAGAGGTCACATCAAATGCTATTTTTCCCACCACTTTGTTCGGTACCAGCTAAGCAGCAGCCACGGAGGGACACAATCTTGTGAGCCACAGTCCTTACACCACATTTTCCTTTGGGGCCAATTTGGTCACCACTTCATTTCAACAATATTCTTTGCACAGTCCAACACGGTCTTTCTATATCATATCCTTGTTTCCGTAACAGCATCTTCAACTCTTTCTCAAACCCACCCGTTCACCAAGTTTCTTTCACTTTCTGATAATGAAGTTCTTTACTCACTCTACCTGTATTAAATGGGTGGATATTTTACTGTGATTGTCATAGTTTTGTAACTACAGTGATTAACAAAATTTTCTGGTTTCGACGGTCTGACTCAAGCCTGTTTTTTCTCATAATCCATGTTAAATTAAACGTGCAACCTTGCAAAAGAGGATTTTCAGGAATACACTTATTGTATTACAGCAGAAATGCCTATCATTTCAATTAACAACTAACTTAACTCTCTTTGAGCCATTTTTTTTTCAGATTAGCCTCGCAGATTTACATAACAGAAAATCATTATCTATAAATAATTAAAGATTTGGCTCCTCATTGCTAATGTTTATACCTGTTGGGAATCAACTTTTCCTACTGAGTTACAATTTCAGAGTTACACCTACATGAGAAAAAATTTTCTAAATTGAGATGAAATTTAAAATGCCATTATTAGGACACTTGGGTGGCTCAGTTAAGCGTCTGCCTTCAGCTCAGGTCACAATCCCAGATCCCTGGGTTCGAGCCCCGCATCAGGCTCCCTGCTCAGCAGGGGAGTCTCCCTCTCGCTCTCCTGCTCCCCCTGCTTGTGCTCTCTCTCTGTCAAATAAATAAATAAAATCTTTTTTTTTTAATGACATTATTTGGAAAAAAAACATGACATTACCAACAGCATTCTCAATGGCCCAATCACTTCAGCAAATTTTACCAACCTGTAAGAAAACCAAGCAGCTTCACCCCACCACTCCCCACAGGCCGCTCAAATGTCCCTCACAGCTTCAGGTTTAACCGCTACTGAGACTTCCCACTCACAAAAAATACACAAAGCTAAGCCTGCCACTACTTGTCCCCACCAAACCAGTCCCCTGGCACGGGCTGAGATGTTGACATGCATACCCAGGAAGAAGTGCCACAGCATATGATGTCTTGGAGAATGAATTACAGATTATCAAAGATGCCCGAATATGGGTAGAAATTCCAGAACCCTGAGTTCTTTCAACATTCTATAATCTTTATAATATTAAGAATATACCCTAGCTAAATAAGTTTTAGACTCTCACTTATCTCTTCTCACAGTGTCACTCATTATTAAATCGGAAGTTTTTAAACTGGCGGTAACCCACTCTATGTTAACAATACTGGAATTAAAATAAAAACTTAATTTTAAAAGTTCTAAAAAAATAAATAATAAAATAAAGTGGAGGTAGCCTGGCGCTTTAAGGAAGAACTGCCTACACTGCATGTGTACGGCTGTTCTGCTTATTTTTCCTGCCAAGGTTATTTCAATGGTTCAGTCCTGCTCATCCTTTAAGGCAGGCAGGGTTGTAAGTTGATGGCTGGCTTATGGATCTGCTGAAAGTAGGTCAGATTTACATTCTGATCCAATCAGCTGTGGCAAGAAGAAAAGGGCTGGGATCATGGGATTTTCCCTGGTTGAGGCAGAATCACCCAGAAGGGTCCTTGGCTGCAGGGGAATGGGCATATCTAGTACAATGACTAAGTGTGTATTTTCTCTTCCGGAAGCAATTCATCCATCTCGTCAATCCAGAAAAAGTCCTTCAAGTTATTCTAAGTGCCTAAGATTTGCACGTCCTTCATATAATAGAAAAGCCAACGCAACAGAAATAACACAAAGATAACCATTTTGTTGCCAATTTTGACTAATTTCGACTGCTATGACTTACCCTGCGATTTTCATAATCATGGCTGCTTATATTCAGTGAAAGTAATGAGCTTCATTATTGATTTATCTTATTGTATTTTCCATGATTACTGCAACATTCGAAAATACATCTGAATGTTTCTTATCATCATAGACTATTTGCCTTTATCATTTCTGTGGAGCTTGACAAAGTAAGCGCTAGATAAATATTTGTTAAATTGAATTATGTGAGTGAACACTGTCCCTAGGGCAAAATTAAATATAGGATCAATGATATATTAAGAAGGGAAAATTGAAAATGCATACATGTAAAAGCTTCCAGTTCCCTCAGGAACACATTAAAATTAAACTTAATCATATTTCTTCACATGGTTACAGTAATGGCAGCTTTTCAAAATGTTTCCAAACAAACAAAGCTCATTCTCTCCGAACTAACAGAAAAGATGTATTTGCTGAGTGACAACCATTCCCTCAATACTGAGAGACATTTTTTTAAAGATTTTATTTATTTATTCGACAAAGATCACAAGTAGGCAGAGAGGCAGGCAGAGAGAGGAGGAAGCAGGCTCCCTGCAGAGCAGAGAGCCCAATGTGGGGCTCGATCCCAGGACCCTGGGATCATGACCGGAGCCAAAAGCAGAGGCTTTAACCCACTGAGCCACCCAGGCGCCCCAACTAAGAGACATTTTCAAAGAGTCAACAGGTCTTGGGGGTAATGTGAATATAGGCTGTTTTTAAGTAGAAATTGACTTCAGGGTTTTGAACCCTTCTGACAAGAACTGATTCGCCTGAATAAAAACAGGGCAGCTGAGAGAAGAGCAGGATGGAAGAAAGTTAACCTGAATTTACACCCCTGTTGAGTATAAGTTTGTACCGACAGCACTACTATTTGCTCTGTCCTCTGTATTATCTTATTTCCACATGGCAACGCACATAAATTTTCAGCTGATGGTTTATGAGATTTACCTGACTATACACATCTGAAAAACTGACTATAAATCTTACTAGGTTTCAAATGATACTAGTCACTACTGGTATCACTGATTCTCGGAAAGTGAATAGCAACACCAGTTTGCTTTGAAACATATGAAATTGTTTAACAATTAGGTCTATGTGTACTAAATCAGTGAATACATAGGTTTACAGTATTAGACAGAACACAGTGTGAAATGTAGGAATAATCATTCCTTTTCAGTTTGCAATCTAGGAAGAAAAATCTTAAGTTAAAATGAACATTTGCTGACCACATCCCGGGTTCCGTAGCTTCCCCTGCTGCGGGCCCTGAAGGCACAGTGGTTAATCCCCAGGCTGTGTGTAGGACAAGCTTGTGACCTTTGACCGCACACAGGCACACATTATAAAGCACAGGGCTCTGACGGCAAGCCCTCTTGACATACCTTTTTGGTGGAGTTGATGATTGTGCTCAGCACGGAGACTAATTTCACAATCTCTTTGTTGTCAGACACATTCTTATAATAGTTCCTGGTTTGTACAGGAATGGGTAAGTTTACAGAGGCTACCTCAAAGGTATCTAAAAGCAAAAAAAAAAAGCAAAAGAGAGAGAGAGAGAGAAGTTTATCTCAACAGCAAAGAGAATATGCTTTAAAACACTGAGGGGATTTCTGAAAGGAGGACACGCCTGTAAAGGAAGGACCTCTGACAGTCTGCTTCTTTGCAAAAGCAACTGAAAATGGGGAACATTTGTCAATATCAGTTTTTCAGAACTCTGGACATTAACCAAAGCTGGCAACAAGCCAAGTGGTGCTTCTTTATTCAAGAAAAAAATGCTGAAGTCGGGGTAACAATGGTGAGTCTTGAGGTGTTTTAACTTCCTTAGGCCCACTGCCCCCTCCCTGGCAATGTGGTAGCCTTAAGAAACACAGCCACAGCCTAGACAACCTAGCAGTCACTGGAGGGGCCAGACCGCAGTGGGAGAATTGTCACTCTTTGACCCACTGGGAGGTTCTCTGGAAAAGACCCATTCAGAGTTTATTGTTACTTGACCTGACTCAGAACTCACTGAGTAAGGGGGAGAAGGAATCCCTATCACCAACGCATTTGTTAGAAAACATCAGCAACAATTAACTTCACAGACAACTGTGACGTTGGTATTAGCTGAGCCAAACAAGAGGCTGACCAAAAAAATTAAAGATCTGGGGAGTGAGAGATCCACAGAGGGCACTGGAAAGCCTTGACTTATCCCCTGGGGCTCTAGAAAGTCATGCATCTTGTACAGAGCTATCCACATGCCCAGGAAAGCCCGAAAATGCCCCAGTCTTTTACTTGGGCCTTTCACAATCAAGTAAATAAGAGCTAAGGCAGTGTTGAAAATTTCCTGAGTTTTCAGGGTGCTCCAGCACCCACAGTTCCCACGCAAAGGGTGTAAGCCTTAGCAGTTGAAAGGATTAGGAAGTCTCTGCATAATCATTAGCTGACCTTCAAACTAGCCAGCCAGAGTCTACAGTAGTGCACACCACAGGAAAGACCAGTCTTACAGAATTAGTCCAGCAAAGTCAATACAGTCAGTAACGAAACATAAACAGACCCTTGGGGCGGGGTGGGGGTAGGGGGTAAAACAAGCAGATTTTCAGAGCTGCCACGTTATATTCTTTAAAATACCAAATTTGGGGGGCACCTGGGTGGCTCAGTGGGTTAAAGCCTCTGCCTTCAGCTCAGGTCATGGTCTCAGCATCCTGGGATCGAGCCCTGCGTCGGGCTCTCTGCTCAGCGGGGAGCCTGCTTCCCCCTCTCTCTCTGCCTGCCTCTCTGCCTATTTGTGATCTCTGTCAAATAAATAAATAAAATCTTTTTTAAAAATACCAAATTTGGGGGGCACCTAGGTGGCTCCACCAGTTAAGCATCTGCCTTCAGCTCAGGTCATGATCTTGGGGTCCTGGGATGGAGCCCCACATTGGGCTCCCTGCTCAGTGGGAAGCCTGCTTCTCCCTCTCCCTCTGCTACTCTCCCTGCTCCTGTGTGCCTTCTCTCTCTCTCTCTCTCTCTCTCTCTATCTCTCTATCTCTCACACACAGACACACACACACACACAAATAAATAAAATCCTTATAAATAAATATCAAGTTTTCAACAAAAATAAAACCAGTAAGCCATGCAAAGATAAAGAAAAGCAGTGCTCACATGTAACAACAGCATTCAATATAAACTATACATGAGAAAACCCAACTATGGGAATTACTAGACAAAATTTATATTAGCTTTTGTAAAATGTTCAGAGAATGAATGAAAACCCATTCTAAAGAATTAAAGGAGAGTGTGAGAATTGTGTCTCACAAAATAGAGAATACTGGTAATGAAACAGAAAAACAAGAGTCAACTGCAAATTCTGAGGTGGAGAACATAAATGGAATTCTCGAGAGGACCTCAACAGATTTGTCACTAGAAGAAAAAAATTAGTAACCTTGAAGATAATTTAAGATAGAAGATGAAGTTATTGATTTGAGGTATTTACTCTTTTGTAATTTCCATGTTTAACGTTATAAATTTCCCTCTAAGTGCTGCTTTAACTGCATTTCATAAATTTTGGCAATTTCTCTTTTTAACTCTCTTTTGTCATGACAAAAATATATATATACAGCTTCTCATTAAACGCTTTTTCTTTGCAATCTCAGATATAACTCATGACTGAGCATAGTTTGAGCTTAGAAAATTCTGAATTTTAAACTATTCTAGGACGTAAAGCTATGTTTCCAAATAATATAAAAATTGAAATGAACACAATAACATACGCTTTTTTGGCTTAAATAAATAATTCCATAAGTTGTGGGCAAAGGCAAAGTTGCTTTGAGCTATTTTTATCCTCCTCAGTAACAGACAATTTTAAAGAGAAACCTGCTTCAGTTTCTTCTCGTGGTTTGTTGATTTATCATACAGGGAGATAAACAAAAATTGAAAATTACATAGGGTCTGCCTTTTCAGGGTTGCCTTAGAGTTTGCAAGACTACGGGCAACATTTAATGTCATTAGTGACTTGGATAGTATATGTTCTCTAACTTTACAGACTACAAATGAAAACCATGAAATATACAGCAAAAATCACAACATGTCAGCACAACAGGACACATAATGGGTTAAGATACAAAATGTGTCTTAAATCTCAGAAAATATTCATTGTGAGGATGGCAAGTTTCTCTTTAAACTGTGAGACTACAGTCCTTCATATCCCCCTGTTCCTAGTATTACATTGGACCAGAAATCAGTGAGGCAGCCACATCTGGGACATATACACTAAAGAAACACAATTTATAACGGAGTCATTAAAACACATGGATTTTTATATTATATTAACTTAAAATGGGCTCATAAATTAATATTCCAATCAACACTGATTTAAGAATTGCATGGAGGGAAAAATCCATTTGAGCTCCTTCAATGTTGGTTTTCAACAAATGGTTCAAAAGAACCAAAGGAACATTCACCTTGAGGTTCGTTTTCTCCCATTTCAACATCAGAATCACTGTCTTCCTTATTCTGCAAAGCAGCCATTTTTCTCTCCTGCATCTTCTTCTACAAAGTAAAAGGATATTTTTCAGCTCGGTCCCATCTATAAAAGCAGCACCTTCCATATGCAATGATGCCTTCACCCCACACCTACCTTGGACAGCAGCTCACTGCTCCACTGTCTAACCCCCTTGGTGACACTGACGATGCAGTCCACGGCTTTGTTCAGTGTCTGCTGTATGTCCTCCAGGGCAGGGACCATGGCGATGTTGGGAATGGCCAGAGTGATGCCTGCCCGGAAAATGGGCAGGCTGTTCTGCTTCAGCCTAGATGCACTCTTACTGTCTGGGTTGACACAAAAGAGGGAAGGCTTACAATTTTTTTTATTTAAAATGGGGTTTATTTCCTTTTAAGCCAGGAAAATTAAAGCACCTGGAACAACACATAGGACATATATTATCAGACAAATATTTGGGGGATGAATGAAAGCTACGGAGGAACTCATTTTGTTCAATGTAACACAGTTCGGCGGAACTCGACAGAGTTTCTGCGGATCTAAAACACCTCAAATGAGGCTATGCACACACCAGCCTCCCAACGAATTAGTTACATGCAGAGTAAGGAAGCGAAGCATGAAGATCAACAAGAGTTGTCAGAATAAGCCAACATCAGAACAAAGAACCAGTTTGGAATTTCACATAAAACATATGCCTTTTCTACCACAGTGTGTATAGCCCAAACTGGGAGCAGTTAAAGAGTGAAGATGAAATAAAGTGTAACTCACCATCTATATCTAAGGGGTTTTTCAAGTTGCATATAGGTATAACTATTGGTATAGGCATAAATACATAAGTGTGTGTGTGTGTGTGTGTGTGTGTGTGTCCACGCGCATGCAGGTGCATGTAACTTTATATAGTTGAAAATACCTGCAATATATAAAGTTGGGAAAGATGTGTGATTTAATATTCAGCACATCAACCAATGCTTGACAAGTTCTAATAATATCCCTTCGTTAGATAAAAGCACTATCTTCTGTTCCATGCTACCAATCAAAAATCTCTTCAATGTATCCACTTTTATTCTACTTTTAATTAAATATTAGGGACACTTCCCCTTAAATGCCAATATTCAATATAAATAGGGTTTATTACCCTATCATTTTGCAATTTGAATTAATAACGTATTTTCATTTTTAATTGAAAATTTAATTTCAGAATGTCTCTAGATTTGATGGATTTTTGCGGCTCATCTGGGAGACACAACACCCATTTCTGAATTTTGCTGTCAAGAAAATGATTGTATTAAGAAGGAACAAACCAGCTGGAAAGTACTAAATTGACACAAAAGTAGTAAAGAAATGTTCTGCTTTGGAGAGTACGGATTAATAAGATCTACTTCACAGAAGTGTTGGGATAATCAAAGTTCATAAAGTATAAACTTACAAGGAGGCTCTCAATAAATGGTGGATTTTTAAAATTATTTAAAAATAACAGGAACACACACACACACGCGCGCGCGCGCGCAGCAACCTGGGCTGCCAGTAGGCAAACTGTGCGGAATTATTACCCCGGAAGTTTGTCATGTTGGAGGAATGAATGCGCCTGCGGATGGCCTCTAGTGTGTTCCTTGTAACTTTCAGAAGCGCATCCATGTTCTGGTGGTTGAAATGGGAAAGCAACCCACAGGCTTCCTCCTCTAACATCTCAGTCTCCTTCTTCTTTCTCAGGATTGTCGCCAAAGGCAGGAGGCCTGCCGGGGCCTTGCAGGATGGTGTCGAGGTGTCTGACTTTCCTTCTTCTCTCTTTGCTATTACGAGATGAGAAGATTGACAGAGATGGAGAAAGAGAGAACCATCTACTGTAATTAAAGAGAAGAAAACTAAGATAATTATATGCAAGTTGAATAATACTTAAATGTCAGGTTTCCTAGAAGGTGAGTCCATCAAAGAATAGGAAGAAGAAATTGGGGCACGTGATGGGCTGATGAAGGCCTCTCCTACTCAGTGTGAGGAAACAGGAGGAGAGACGGGAGCTATGGCTGTAAAGGCAAGGCCAGACCTCCGGGACCTGGGTTCTGATGCTCTCTCTCCCCCATCAATAGCCGTAAAGCCTTGGGAGAATCACTTTCTTTCCCTGCCTCTCAGTGTCCTCATCTGTCCTACAGAAGTTCTGCTTTAGTATAGACAGGGCTACTCCGATGGTAATTCCAACCCATCAACCATCCTACTCTATTGATAAGGTACATGTGTGTAGTTTAACCAAAAATAATGGGATTAATGACAATATGTCCAGAATCATAATTTCAGATTTATAAATATCCTTATAAAATTGGGAGAGTGTTTACAGAAGGGTGAAATTAATCACTACATAGTGAAATTTTAGTTTTCAGTAATGTCCTAGAAAAATAAAAACCTTCCATGACCCCATCTCTTACCTGAACTTTCATTTTTTGAGTCAGCACTATTCACATTAGACACTACATCACTTTCTTCTTTGGATAAAACTTCTACATCCAGCAACATATTTATTAGCTCATTCACTGCTTCCTCCACTAATGAGCTTTTAAAATTTAGTACCTGAGCACCCTTTACACAAAGGTCCTATCAAAAAAAAAGAAAAAAGAACATGATGTCATATCTGTCTAGCTCTTGAGACCACAACAGTAACAATAGTAATGTCATAGATTCAGCTTCTAGATGGGATTTTGGCCTCCAACGATGCTTGGCCACACCCCTCACATGAACCTGGGCCAGGTATCCTGTAAAGGAACACATCAAAGATAGGGAATCAACTGAACAGCATAGACAGATGAAAATTACACTTACTTCTCCAATAGTGGGGGAAATACCTCTGAAAGTTTATCAGCAGCCTCTTTTTCCATGAAGTGTCCACATCAGTCTGCTCTAGCCAGCCTTCCTTCTCTCCTCACCTTTGGCAACAAGCCACAGTCAGCCCCTAATTAATTTCAGATTCCTCTCCCCTCCCAGAGAGTCCATTTTTTTCAAGAATGATATTTAACAAATATAAACTAATATGACTGGGGCACTGGAATCAATTCTGTACAGACAGATAGATAAATAATGAATGGATGTATGGATGGAAGTATGGATGGATGGATGGATGGATGGACGGATGGATGGAGATAGACAGATGATATAGACAGTCAGCAATTTACCACCTGGCTGGACAATAAGCCCATGCAAGAATAGATTCTGTGAGTTGGTCACAGGCCCCAGTTCCTTTCCAAGCCCCACCATCACTCATCTTGAGACTCTTCTAATGTGCTCATGGACCATCTACTCCAAACGTCAGCTTCATGGCTCTTTTACATCCTCATCATCAATGACTTTCACCTCCACTCTACTGCTGCAGGGCACATGGAGTTTTGATACTATTGACATAGGAACATTCTGATGTGTCCTGAAACAAACTATTGAACTTCTTTATCATAAAATAAAATATAAAACAAGAATTTCACTCCCAACTCAGAACTTCACCCAACTACCAAACTCCATCCCTAGCTTTGAGACCATCAGGAAAAAAAGGTGGGTTGGAGACTGGGTAAGAGATGGGATAGAGTTAGCACCATCCAGTAATAAGTATAGACTCTGGCACCAAAATTCCTGGGTTCAAATCCTAGCTCTGCATGATTTGGGAAATCCTTGGTTCCCAATCTGAAAAGTGGTGACTATGGTAGAACCTACCTAAGTTGTTGGGAATATTCCATAAGATAATGTACATAAAATACTAGAACAGAGACTGGCAAGTACTCACTCAGAAAGTATTTGTTTTGTCAGCAAATCATACATAATCACAAGACCTACCTACATTTGCCCAGGTTTGTTCATCTCATGCCACAGAAACCAGTTCCTTGTCCTCTGAGAGACTGCTCTATGTTTTTTAAAATCTGTCATAAATCCCTCACTCTACACAGTTTCCTAATGACTTGGTTTCTCAGTTCAACCATTCTTTTGCAAATATCCTTACTTCCATCACTCCCTCAACCTTCCACTGCCCCACTCAGGAGAAGCTCAAACCACATGAACCAGGTAATCAACCCTCTCCACCTGCATACACAAGTCAAGGCAATGTAGGTGTTGTATTGGGAATTCGTGCTCCCCAAATTCAGTCAGGCCCCCAACACTACCCCAGAATGATTCTACCTGACTATAGTCACGTTCCTCTACTAGGCCCCGTATCAGCTGTATCCTCAAATCCTTGTATCCTCAAATCTTTACACCATCCTCTTCCACATACTCAGCTAATAGCCTTGATTTCTACAGCACAAAGCAAATGACACAGGGACTCACCCAACTCCCTGACCCCATGCCCTCACCCTGAAGACAAACTGGCTTCTATCACTAACCCCTTTTCAGTGAATACAGTATTCCCCCTTCTCTTTAAGAAATATCACATAACCTGAGTTCTAAATCACGGACTCCTCTGCTTCCCCAGATACCATGCTTACTAACCATTCCTTTTCTCCTTCCCCATCAGCATAAAAAACATACTAGATGAACTTCAATGCAACATCTCCCTCTTCCTCCAACTATCATAACAAGTTTCTGCCTCAGGACCTTTGCACTTACTGTTCCCTTTGCCTGGGAATCTCTTCCCCAAAGTTATTCACATGGCTTGCTCCTTCACTTCCTCTGCTCAAAGGTAATCACAGAAGTCATCCCTGTCCATCAACATAAATCACAACTCTCAGTTTATGTTATGTTATGTCAGTTATGCCTTTTCTTCATTACCCTCTTAATTTTTCTCCATTGAGCTTATTACCACCTGACTTATTGTTGGTTTTTTGCCATTTTTGTTTATTTGCTCTTCTGTATCCTGCACTTGAAAAGGGCTCCATGAAAGCAGAAATTTCATCTGTTTTGTTCACAGCTGTATCCTCAAGCAGTGGTTTGCATAGAAGCACCATAAAAATTGTTGAAGAATAAATGAATTATAAAAAGTAAACAAATTCAAGGGAAAGCAGTCACTTAATCGGTAATCACTGATTTTGGTAATCAAAATGCAAATTAAAATTAGGTTCTATGATTTTGCTACTTAAACTAAAATTAATAAATTAGAATTTCTGATTATTTATTACATAAATTTACTATAGTTTATTTATAACAAATTTGTTTTATTATATACCTCATTATAAAATCTTTATTACAATTTATTACAATTACAATAAAATAGTATCTGTTGGAAGATAGTGAAATTGGTACTATCATATTGCTGATGGCATTGTAAGGTGATGCCATCCTTTTGAAAAGCAATTTGGCTACAAATATTAAGAGCTATTATAGGAACCCACATTCTTTGATGCAATAATTTTACTTTGAAGAAGGAAATACTCCCAGAGGGGAAAAACATGGTACATATAAATATATTCATTATATTCATTCTTGGCAAAAACAGCAGAACTTTGGAAACCATCCAAATGTCCAGCAATGAGGAACGAGTGAGTAAATTAAGGTACATAAGCTCAATAGAATATTCTGAAAGCATCATTGAAGAGGCTGACTACAAAAGCCACATAGCAACATGAAAAATATTTCTTGAAAAGTTGTTAAGTGGGAGAGAAAAATACTATTTGCAACTTTATTAAGAGGCATATAAATAGGCAATACAACAAAATTATAACAGTGGTGGTCTGACTGATAAAAATCCTACTTCTTTCCATTTTTAAAAATATTCTAAAGCTTGGGCTTACATTGAAAAGGAACATTTTTTAAAAATAATACTAAGAATAGGGGTAATATTAAAACCATGGACCCAAGTTTTGCCCAGAGGGCAAGATCATGACAAATGAGCAGGGGAAATGAGGATTTTGGGGTCTGGATAGAGTTTGTAAATCTGAATAAAGGAGGAAATGGGAATTTCTAAAATGTAGACATTTAATTTTGATTATCTAACAGTAATTTAATGTAAACTGAAGATTACTACATATCCAGAAAAGGGTTATCAGGACAGGCTTGAGACTGAAACTCTGCATGCCAGGCTGGACTCTGGCTGCTGTCTGGGGGCCTGGATGTCATAAAGGTTCCCTCTGCCCCACACAGACAGTGCGGCTAATGCTGCCAACCTGTCTTCCTTCTGGGTATCTGAAATTTGGGTCCATCCTAGGCAGAGGGTGCCTATGTGGTCAGACCCATTAGAAACCCCAGGCACTGAGTTTCCCATGGGCTTCCCTGTGCAGAAATGTTGCAAGCACATTGTTGCATTTTTGTTGCTGGGGTGAGAGTGAATGCTCTGTGGCCCCTCATGACAGCCGGACAGCATAAGGAAGCTTACATAAGCAGCTCTCCAAACTCCCGCCTCTTTTCCCTCAGGGTCTGAGTATCTTTACCACATCGCTGTAGTAAATCTCAATCCTCAGTGCAACTAAATGCTGAGTTCCAGAAGTCTTTCTTGCAAAACTTATGTCTTAAGATTAAATGTTACCTTAAAGATTATTTTAAAGGTTAATCTAAGATTAAATGTTATCTTAGGGGCATCTGGGTGGCTCAGTGGGTTAAAGCCTCTGCCTTTGGCTCAGGTCATGATCCCAGGGTCCTGGGATCGAGCCCTGCATCGGGCTCTCTGCTCCGCGGAGAGCCTGCTTCCTCCTCTCTCTCCCTGCCTGCCTCTCTTGCCTACTTGTGATCTCTGTCTGTCAAATAAATAAATAAAATCTAAAAAAAAAAAAAAAAAAGAATAGAATTGGGTTGGGGCGCCTGGGTGGCTCAGTGGGTTAAAGCCTCTCCCTTCGGCTCAGGTCATGATCCCAGGGTCCTGGGATCGAGCCCTGTACTGGGCTCTCTGCTCAGCGGGGAGCCCTGCTTCCTCCTCTCTTTCTCTGCCTGCCTCTCTGCCCACCTGTGATCTGTCAGGTAAATAAATAAAATCTTTTTTTTTTTAAATGTTATCTTAAATCTTAATCTACCATTCTCATAAATCATCCTTCTAGCAGTGATTGTCTTGGGGACTCCTGACACGTCATATTGAAATCATCCCTGATGAATTCCCATACTCAGGAGGCCCATCAGGAACACTGCGAATGATGATGCCAAATGACATTCCCAAAAGGCTACTTCAGGGAGACAACGGGTTTCTAGGATCTGAATCCCAGCATAGGGGAGCAAGGGTTTCTTTTGCAAAAAAGTTTGAGAAATAGTGGGCCAAAGAAAGTTAAACGGGCTCTGCATAAGAGACTTTCTGATGGCCTTTATTTTAATATGTAAAGACTCTCAAGAGGAAAGGAGGGTCCAGCCTTTACCCTGAGCAGTTTGAACATAGACCCAGCCTTCCTGGTTTCCTGGCAGTGGCTGCAGGACTGTGTACTGCAGAACACCAGTTTGGGAAGTGGTGTTCTCCAGAAATGTTTAAAGAAGAAATGCTCTCCCGAAGAGATTTAAAACAAATGTCTTGTTAATTAACACTAGCTTACGGGAAACTTCAACAAAATAGCTCGATTCTTCAAAAAATATGGAAAAACGAGAAATGTGTCTCATGGCAATTTCTCTCCTACTGATATGAAAAGAAACGGTCTGTTCCTCATGTCTAGGTGATGCCTTAGATACGTTCCTCTTCGGTTTCAAATTACTGTCAGAAGGCTCAGCGTTTGATCACATCGATCACAAACCAATCACAGACAGAAAAAAATGTAATTTATGCATCAAAAAATCCACTTTACTTAAAAAATTTTAATAAAGGGGCGCCTGGGTGGCTCAGTTGGTTAAGCTTCCAACTCTTGATTTTGGCTCAGGTCATGGCTCCATGCTAGGTGTGGATCCTGCTCAAGATTCTTTCTCGCCCTCTCCCTCTGCCCCTCCCCTACCTCTCACTCCCTCAAAAAAAAAAAAATTAACAAAATCATCAATTTCCTAATAACCTTTGTCATTTGGAGGAACTCTGCACAGGTAAGTGGCTCCCCCTGGGGGAGCTGGCAAAGCGGCGTGCTGCTCATTTCTTCCAGAACGGCATCAATGCGGAACTCCATCAGATCGTTGACCCTGTCAAGCAGCAATTCCAGGTCCTCTTTGGAAAAAACAGAAGTGAATAAAAGAGATTAAGCATTTTGTTTTAAAAAAAAATGCACACGACTGGGGGGCCTGGGAGGCAGTTGGTTAAGCCTCCTTTTTGGTTTTAGTTCAGGTGGTGATCTCTGGGTCATGAGATCAAGCCCCGCAAGGCTCTGCTTGAGATTCTCTCTCTCTCCCTCTGCCCCTCCCCCCTGTTCTCATGCACTCTCTCTCTGTCTCTCTAAACTAAATAAATAAACCTTTTTAAAAAATCCACCTAACTAAACTGCAGTAGTGAAATCAGGATTAAAGTCACTCCAGACCACTATTTCTCACTTGGGTCTCCGCACACTGTCCTTCCTCTAACCAGCTTCCTTCCTGCTCGAGCTCTCTCCACCTGCCTCATTCTGACTCCGACTTGAAGAGCTGGCTCGGATGCAGCACCACCAGGAGGCTTCCTGGGAATCTGCACCTGTTTCCAGCGGCCCCCATCCTTCTGCACTGGCAGTGACCCCTGAGCATCCTTCCATCACTGCATGTACCATACTGCCTACTCATCTACTTGTCACATGTCTTTCCTTCTGGAATTCCTCTTTGTCATCCTTGATTCCTCAACACAGCCTATTCCACAGAAGGCAGCCAACAGATGATCTTTTTTTAAGATTTTACTTTTAAGTGATCTCTACACCCAACATGGGGTTCAAACTTCACAACCCGGAGACCAAGAGTCACCAAATCTACCGATCGAGCCAGCCAGGTACCCCAACAGATACTATTGAAGTGAACTTTCTTCAATTTTTCCTTTACAGTTACTATCATAAGGTACCTTTTTTAGAATTATGCTGAAGTAATACTGAACACTAAGTTCCATGGACAGAAAGGTCAATTCTAGAGGAAATTAACACTTTTACATCAAAAGTCGGAATGATGGTTAATAAAGCTCCAGCTAAGGGATGATACCGTTTCAACGGATACCATAGAGTGAGTTCTCTTTCATTCTGATATGGCTTTTGTCTGGGGAATGAAGTTAGAATTGAATCCAGGTTATATACTCATAATGTATCAAAGGCATAAAACACTCCCTTAAATAAATACCCTTGCTTCCTAAAGAATAAGGCCCTAAAAGTTTTCAATCATCTCCAAGCTAATACCAAGATACCAAAAAGTTCTGCCTGGTAAGCTTATTTCCTACTAAAAGAGAGCCAGACTTCTATGTGAGTATGCGTGCTCAACATAATTCTTCACTCTTCTGATTCTTGAAAGCTCCTTCAAGGACATCTGTGACCCACCACACCCCCACAAGATGTCCACATCTTAATCCCCTGCAAATGCTACCTGATATGGCAAAGGGGACTTTGCAGATGTGAGATGTAGAGAACATGCCTAATTATATAGGTGGGAATTATCTACACTAGGTGGGGCCACTGTGGCCAAAAGGGTCCTTGTAAGAGGGGGGTAGGAGAGTTGGAGTCAGACAGAAGACAATTTACCCATGAAAGCAAAGAAAGAGAGAGAAAGAGATTTGAGAATAGTATGTTGCTAGCTTTGAGGATGGAGTGACCATGAGTCCAAAGGATGTAGACGGCCTCTGGACACTGGAAAAGATTCTCCTCTAGAGCCCCCAGAAGGAACTATCTCTACTGACACCTTGATTTTTAACTCCCAAAGAGTCATTTTGGACTTCTGACCTCCATCTTGGATCTTTCACTTAAATCACAAAAAGAAAACAAAATCAGAGAACTAAGGAGAACTTTAGAAACTAGCTCCTGTCTCCAACTAACATTATAATAAAACATCCAAGTGTAAACATTCTAATCCTAATATTCTCTAGGGAGAATAGTACTGAAGTCTACCTTGGTAGCCTATTCTAATTTGGTTTGGAAAACTCTCTCTATGAAGTTTTTATGCCTTTCATAAATACCTCCGTCTAGAATGTTAGCCTATTTCCTCCTGTTTTAGTTCCCAGGGAAATGTATTTTGGGAAGACTATTGGTTTAGAGGCAAGGGAGCTGGGTTCCAAACTCATCCTTTCTGCTTACATCTCTGTCACATCAGAAGTCACTCAGCATCTCTAGATCACAGTTTTCCAACTTTAAATTGCCCATTTTATTTAAAGTCCAGTGTCCAATAATAATAATTTTTAAATGTAGTTTATCTCTGGGGATAAAATTAAATAGTGAATATACATAGTTTCCAGGAAATCAACAAGTACATGTATTGTGATCAAATTCCCTTGGGAACACTTTAAGAATAACCCTCC
Organism: Mellivora capensis; assembly: GCA_004024625.1. Taxonomy (NCBI): domain Eukaryota; kingdom Metazoa; phylum Chordata; class Mammalia; order Carnivora; family Mustelidae; genus Mellivora; species Mellivora capensis. The sequence continues at coordinate 34,082 of PISX010014479.1, forward strand.
CACTGTATTATTTACATCACAGTTCTCTAGAAGAAATTATACAGTAGACATTAAGAACTCAGCCTTTCAAAATGAGAAATAATAACCATTCAGATAGACTTACTGATCTTTGCAAAAGTATTTTTTAAGTACATCTCAATGTTCAGTGAGGTCCAGGTAATGGTAGCCAGGCCAGGCCGGAGAGCTTCGTCCACTTTAGCCAAATGAGGGGCCATCAGCGGCTCTACGATGGGAGGCATTTTTGACTTTACTCTCTGATATTCAGCCAGCATCATCTGTAATGAAATGGAGGTTAAATGATCAATTAATATCACACTTTCAATATCTTGGGCTTTTTGGTCCAAAAAGATGGCCTCTATTTAGGGTCCAGCTGTAGGGCTCCAAGAGCAGCCTGGCAGCTACAGGGGCAAAAACAAAACAAGAATAGAAGATGAGAAACTGCTCCCTAAACATAAATTCCTAATCCAATAAACTACAGCTGGAGGACGAAAAAAAGAACTCAAGAGTAGGAGTTTCTCACCCCTTACCCAGTCCAAAAGGGGAGAAAAGTTCTAAGGCCCAGTGAGTTTTCTAAACCAAGTTACCAGTGCCTTAGCCTGTGCATCACGAGGCTCATTCATTCAGCTTTGTACGCGGGCACCATGCCCTGCCTGCTCCTCTGGGCACTTCCTGGGACCATACTCATCACCTGAAGTGTTGGGGTCACCAGAAGTCTGCCTCGGCCGCTGCTGAAATCGAAGGCCAAGTTTTGATGTAAGACCCAAAGCATAAAAGGAATCAGGAGCCAGCATTTTTGTCAGCAAATGTCATGGCTTTAGGCATCATGCATATGCCAAGGACAACCAAATTCACGTCTCAACCCATATCTCACTCCTAAAGTCTAGATTCATATATGGTGAGAGAGTATTTAGTATCTCCAACTGAATGTAAAACACATTTCAAACGTAGCATCTCCAAACCTTCTCTGCCCACAGCACACTCCATCCCATCCACTGGTGGCTCCTGTCTTTCACACCCACAGGCAATCCATCAGGATATCTTGTTTGCTCCATATTCAAGAGATCTGTATCTGACCTGCTTACCATATGCACAGCTCTCACCACCACTAACTCTCCTCTAAATTATCTAGTGGTCTACCATTGTCTCCCTGCTTCCATCAATGCCCCCTACAGTCTATGCTCAATTTAGCGGTAAGAGGGATCCTTTCAAAATGTAAATCAGACTATTAACCCCATTGCTTACACGGCCACATGACTTCCCATCACATCTAGGGCTACAAGTTCTTCTGTGAGGCTGCAAAGATCTGGTCCCCATTACGTCTCTGGTCTCATCTGTAATCACTCTTCTCATCCCTTACCTACTCCTGCCCTACCATCTTCCTTGCTGGTCCCTGGCTTCAGGGACTTTGTATCCCCTTCAAATAATTACTCAATGCCTTCTTCTCAATTAGGCCTATCCTGAATATCTATTTAAGTTTGTAAGTTTGTAAACCATCACCAAAAACCACCTACACACTCTATCTCTTTACCCTGCTCTATTTTTTCCGTATACCTATCAGTTTCTAATAGACTAAGTAACTTACATATTTGCAATGTTCATGGTTTATTTGCTGTCTAAGCCAACTAGAATATAAGGACAAGAGTTTCTGTAAGAACAAGAAATTTTGTGCGTTTTGTTCAATGCACACAGGAGATGATCAATCAATATTTCCTTCATTTATTAATTAACTGTTATCAGGAGCATTTGTGATTGGAAACTCATGGATTCTGTTCCTACACTGAAGTTTACAGGTTGTATAATATTGAACTGGGTCAGTATTTTTTTCATATATTATCATTTTAAATAAGACTAAAAGCACTTCCAGCCTACCTTTTTTGGTAATGTTCGTATTAACAATAATTAATTATAAGAAAGTAATTTCAACACACTTCTCAAATATAATTTTTTTCAAGTTCTTATTTGTAATGTGCATGTTGATATTGTCATTAGATCAATGATTACCCAAGCGTTTTCCCTGAAATACTAGCCTTAAGAGATTCTGTAAGATAAATGGTCCCTGGGTGGGAAAGTTTGGAAAAGCACTGTATACACTATCTCCCTTCTTGGACAATCACAATTAATATTAATGATTCTGAGAAAGCTGCAAGAAGGAAGTAAGAAACCCAATGGATGTTTGTGAATTTTGTTAAACCCAACATTTCCCAGATGGATCACATAATCCTTTCCTCATACAATTCTTTTCCACAATTTCTCTATATCCTTTCAATTTCCATGAAAGCCACTTTGGAAAAGCCTACGTTGGGTGGTTCTATTAGTACCTACTGACACATGTGCTGAAGCGTTTATCCACGGCTTAGTTTTTTTCAATGTCCATCACTTATTCTACCTGGGAAGCATATCAGCAGGCCTTCTACTTCTCCCCTTAATCCTTTTTAACCCCATGAGATATTTTTCTTTGGACCTTCCAGATCACACACCTGCAAGCCAAACTAAATAACCTTAGTCAATGCCACAAGGAACAGAAGAATCACCTAGTCAAGGCTTGCTTAATTCTTTATCCACGAAATTATGAAATCTAATGAAATGGTTGTTTTAAGGCACTATATTTTAAGGTTGGCTGTCACCTGCAACAGAACACTGAAATAATCATTCTACGAACAAAATTATTTTTAGCAACTTTATATTCTGATAAATATTATTTCTTAGTAAAAACTAAGAGTTTCTTTGCAAATCTGTAAATTGACTAAGTGGTATTCCTAACAGGCAAGAAAAGACTAAAGGGGAATCTCAACATGCTGACCCATATTTGATGGCGCCACATTTGAGGAATGTTGGTCCACTGGCAATATTAGTTTTTTAATATAACATGAAGGAGTGGAAAACAATAGACTCCAGGTCTGGTTCAGGTTCTACTTCTGCCAGTTATTAGATATAAAACCCTGGCTAAGTCATTTAACTACTCTGAATCATGGTTTTGTCATAAGATAGTACAATAGTATTCTATCCCAATTACCTACCATGGCTATGGATAAGATCACACGGAACAATGAATAGTTAAAATGTAAAGCGTTACGCAAAGGCATGGCTTCACTGGCCTTATCCTATGAGGTTATCCACTATAAGATGGCAATGAGGGTTTCCACGTCAAATATCACAGCGGCATCTCTGCATTCATCTTGCCATCCTTCAAGCTGCCTTTGTCCCTGGTGATCATCCCCTCCCGCATGAGGATTTTCTTGCCCTTTCCTCTCACCTCAATGACCAATCCTTAATTTGTTTGCATAATCATCCTCCTCTATCAGACTTGTTAATACTGAGACAACCCAGAGTTTAGCCGAGACCCTCTACTCTTCTTTACCTCTATTCTCTTCCTTGGCGATTTCACCCAGGACCATGACTAAATACCAACTATGTTCCAAGTTTTTGGTTTTTTTTTTAGTAATCTCTGTACCCAATGTGGGGCTCAAACTCATGACCGCACGATCAAGAGTTGTATGCTCATGGGATGTCTGGGTGGCTCAGTTGGTTGAGCATCTGACTCTTGCCTTCAGGCCAGGTCCTGAATTCCTGGGTCACAGGATCGGGTCCCACATCAGGCTCCGTGCTCAGCAGGAGTCTGTTTGGATATTCTCTTCCTCAGCCCTTTCCCCCTCTCATGCTCTCTCTCTTTCCTTCTCTGTCTCAAATAAATATTCTTAAAAGAGAGAGAGAGAGAGTTGCACAATCTTCTGACTGAGCCACCCAGGTGCCCCTAAATACCAACTATATTTTAAAATTCTCAAACTGGGGCACCTGGGTGGCTCAGATGGTTAAGTGTCTGCCTTCGGCTCAGGTCATGATCCCAGGGCCCTGGGATCAAGTCCTGCATCAGGCTCCCTGCTCAGCAGGGAGTTTGCTTCTCCCTCTGCCTCTGCCTCTGCCCCCCTCTCTCTCTCGAATAAATAAAAACTTAAAAATAAAAAATAAAATTAAACTCTCAAACTATGCCTTCCACTTTGCTTCTCCACTCAACTCCAGACTTAGCATATCTATCTGCCTGGATAACACCAGGCAGCTCTAAAAATTATCTTATGCTTCAAGTGGAAATTATTGATTCCCTCCTGTCTCCCAAAATACAGTAGACCCAGTCTTTGCCATCTCTGTAAATGGAACTTTCATTCCACTGCACATTGTACAGAAAAATGACCTACACAGTAATACATAATCACCCTACTTTAGTAAATCTGTTTGAATCGCTCACACCAAAAACAAAGGAATCATCCTTGAGTTCCCTCATAACCTGCTATTGGCATTATTCTCTGATCCACTGATCTACTCAGCTGCCACCCTATTTTAATCCACCTTCATCTCCAACCTGAGCCACTACATCAGCCTGCACACTGCCTTCATTCTGACACTCTTGTCCCCCTAACATCTATTCTCTATCAGGAACAAGAACAAATTTTATTACTTAAAAAAAAAAGAAAAAGAAAAAAATCAGCCTCCCTGTTTCTCCTGCTTCAATTCCTACAATGGCTTCCTGGTGCATTCAGACTTACACCCTGGGTTTATGAGATCGGTGACAACCTGGCCCTTGTCGACCATACCATCTCATTCCCTCTCAGTCTCCAGTCCGGCCATGCTGGGTACTTGCTGCGCCTCAACAGTGACACACCACCACATTTTTGTTTTTAATATAAACTGGGGCTAGCCAGAAAGGAGGGGAAAAAACTAAAGTACCATACCTTCATGTTACTGAAGTTCTTTTTGTATACATCTCGTTTCTGGAACAGGGCGGCTGCAAATGGTGAAACTTCTAGACCCATCTGTGACATACACTCTGTTTCTCTAAACAAGGTTAATATCTGAGGGTCAAAGTTTACGAACAATTCCCCTGTACGTGGAGCCTTCACCAATAAAGACGCCTTGAGTCCTCTGTGAATTTCCTCAACCTGTGTGAAGAGATCAACATTTTTACTAGTAGAAAGTTCAATGCCTACACAGGGTATCTAGCTCAGCCATTTCTGGGAACAATGATCACTAAGTATTGTTTCATGGATTGAATCTTCTCAAATTAAAGACAACACTCTTCTTCTAAGGTCACTTTTAGAAAAGGGCCTTCAGCTCTTGGCAGTGAGGCCACACAGTCAACCTGACAGAACAGCTGGGCTGTGACTCTCTCACACCCAACAGGTAAGTAGACACGGAAATAGTGATGGCTTCTCAAAAGCCATTTAGCTCTGTGGTACCTTCATGCCTATTCAGTTATTTTTCCTCATAAAATCTACTAAACTCCGTTTTCAGTTATCTAGAAAAACAGTGAATACCACTATGGAGACATGTCTGTTATAGGCTCAGGCACCAAAAGCTGAACCAGGAAAATGAGACACCATTTTAGAGGCTTTGTCAGGGCTGAATTTTATCCTCCAAAATACTTCCTGCCCATCTACAAAGAGACACAAGTGTTGGGAGGGTATGAAATACAATTTGATGAACCTAGTATAACCAAAGAAAACTTAAGACTTTACTTAACAGGGACATACTAGTATTCACTGACCCATTACAGAACTTAATGGATAGAAAAAAGTCAGAAATCCTAATCAACTAGGTAAAAGGACCAATAAACAGGATCTTCTTTCTCCCTTAGGAGTCTGCAAGTTAAATAAAAATGAGTTTCTGTTACCTGGCTTATAATTATTTTTTCAAAATTGATCATTATTTTTCTTCATGGACATATTATACTCTTTGATTATCTACATTCAATCAAACCTGCCTTAGGATCTACCCACAAATCCAACTTCCTACAGGAATGAAACTGTCCAGTGCTAGCAGAGGGGTCCCCACCTTTGACAGTGAAGACGTCTTGGAAGAGCGCACATGTAGACACTCACCTGCTGAAGCCATGCCCTGTGGTACAGAACCTCGAACTCCAGGAGCACTCTGGCTACCCTGTTGTAACTGCGAATCACGGGCTTGGCTTCAGGCGTCTGGAGCACAGTCGGGTGCTGCTGGAAAAGCTGCATTGGTTGCTGAATCCTGTGGAAGAGCTGACGGGCCCACAGAATCTTCCCGGCGATGGGAGGCTGATCTCGAGCCAAAGGAGGATCACATTTCTGCTTTGTATACAGCTTGGAGGTCATGTCAATGTCAGCCCCATAGTTCTCAAGAATACGCCGGTATTTGTCATCGATACCAAGATTAGGTATGTTCAATCTGATATTTTTAAAAAAGTGAATGTTTTGAATTAATGAGCAGATACCTAGCAACCTTCTTTATTAAGAGTTATTAAAACTTATGGTAATGGAGAGGTGCCTGGGTGGTGCAGTCGGTTAAGTATCCGACTCCTGGTTCCGGCTCAGGTCATGATCAAGGTCATGAGATCAAGCCCTGCACTGGGCTCCACGCTCAGCACGGAGCCTGGTGTTCCTCTCCCTCTATTCCTTCCCCCCACTCACTCACTCTTGTTCTCGCTCAAATAAATAAATAAATAAAACCTTTAAAAAATATAAGGTAGTGGAAAAGAATGAGGTATTTATTTGGCATTTTAAAAAAACCAAAATAGCATCAATCCATCCATTATATCTCAATAAAGTTGTTTTAAAAAGTAGGATTGGGGTGCCTGACTGGCTCAGGCAGTAGAGTATGTGACTCTTGATCTCAGAGTTGTGAGTTCCAAGCCCCACGTTAGGCATAGAGCTTACTTTAAAAAAAAAAAAAAAAATAGTGTCAATCCTTAAAATCTAGGCAAAACCATTAACCTGGTAAGAATTTTTTCAAATTACTTAAACATTAATATGATAAGCAGTCACAAGGTACTTCAAAGCTAACAGGAAATAAAACAAATTCTTAATCATCTTAAGAACTTAAAAACTGAGACCTTGTTATGCAGAATGACAAGAAAGGGTTTTCTTTCCATTAGAATATGAAAAAATAATAATAATGAAATAAACTAAACTATGCTCATATGACCCCCATTTCAGAAGACAGAACAGAATCTGTTTCAAATTTTTACCTTTCGAATTTCTTTAACATACTTAGAGCTTGATTTGTGTTTTGAATTGTTTCAAATGTAACATCCATGAACTTCTGCAACTCATTCTAAAATAGAATAAAGTCTGATTGTAAATAGTGAATCTGCATTAAGAAATGCCCTGTTTTTAAAAAAATAAAAATTTTAGAGTATGCCTTTTATATCAAAGTGAAATTGACATACAACATCACATCAGTTTCAGGTACAACACATTGATGTGACAACTCTACACATTACTCAGTGCTCCCCACATCAGTGTAGTCACCATCTGTCACCATAAATTATTACAATATTATTGAGAAAAAAGTCTTATTGAGCAGCAAGACAAAAGAGCTCCCCATGCTCTATGAACACATACAATATAGGACAAAATACAACAGAAAACTTAATATTCACCTGAGCTTGAAAGATAAATGTCCAGACGCCAGAACAAAGAGGGACTTGAAAGCCAGAGCAGTCATGGGAGCTGGAGCTGGCACCATGGCAGGCTCCATGGGCCTGGGGGTCAGCACTGGGGTTTTATCACAGGGTGGGCAGAGAAGTTGTGGGGTCTTAACACTCTCAAGAGATCCCTGCAGAAAGCCAGGGCCCTTTAAATGCAGCCCAGCCCAAGCAGTGATTCTGTCCACAAGGTCGGGAAAGCAGCCAGGGGCTTGCCAACTGCCCAGAGTTGTAAATGGATGAAACAGGCCACCATGATCCTATATTTCCTCCATAAAGGGCCATGCAGCCACTATTTTCAGCTTTGTACAGCAGGTACCTTTCACAACTACTCATCTTCCAATATATGTAGAGGCAACCATAGACAATCCATAAAAAAGACGCAAAGCAAGATTTGGCCCTTGGGCATAGTTTGCTGACCTCTGCCCTAGAGCAAATGAAATCCTGTGCCATACTTGGGAGAGGACTCTGAGTTTAGACTATGCATGAGATGGGAGGGTCTATCCTAAGAAATTAATATAATAGGGAGTCTGGAGTGCCAAAACCACTGGGGCCCCAGCAGAAGGAAGGCAAAGCTAACCTATGGAAACACGTCCATAGCCCAGGACCATAAGACCAGTACAGAAAAACTGGTAAATAACTCCTGAGAATTTCAAAAGGAATGACTTAAATATATCAAAGTTTTAAGAAATACCTCTTTCATACAACCCTCAAATCAATTTTCCAAAATGATCTTCATTATGGTTGTCTTGAGGACCTCACACATCTTATACTATTGTATAATTTTGTCCAAAAATAAAATTGCACCAAAAAATGAAGCATATGATTACTTGTTTGTTCACTGTAAGACTTAGTATGGTTGTCATTAAAATCTAAACTGAGGGGACACCTGGGTGGCTCAGTGGGTTAAGCCTCTGCCTTCAGCTCAGGTCATGATCTCAAGGTCCTGGGATCGAGCCCCACATCAGGATCTCTGTTCAGGAGGGAAGCCTGCTTCCTCCCTCTCTGCCTGCCTCTCTGCCTACTTGTGATCTCTGTCTGTCAAATAAATAAATAAAATCTTTTTTAAAAAATCTAAACTGAGTCAACCAAAGACAGAAAAATTATTTCATTATTTTCTGGAACATTATAAAGTTCCAATCAATTCTTTTTTTTTTTTTTTGTCAATTTTACCAGACAGAAGTTTTGAGCCTCTACCATTCTAAAGGAACCGTTAACTTACGTAGTGATAAAACCAGGAACCCAGTTTCATATGCAGTGAAAATTAGTACCAAGATGATCATGATAGTACACAAGTAATTTGGCAAGACAACCAGTTAGAAATATCCAGGACACCACTGGAAACACTCAACATTTGCAGAGACATTGCTACCTGGGGGAAGTAGGAATGCTCCCTGCCCCATTCAGCAGAGCCCCAAAGTTGAAGGATCACTATACTTATGACAATACATTTTTGCTCTCAGTACTTCTCACTACTCCTGCTGAAACTATATATATGAAATATATAAATATATATATGCTTACTGATCGATGTTATTTCTACAAAGACCGCATCCTAAGATTCAGAAATTGTCTTGCACTAAAGGACAGGAGAGTTACCCTCCATAAATAAACACTCAAATGTTGTCACCACATTCACAGAAAAAATTGCGTATAAACTATGCACAACTAGAACATGTGCAATGTTTCCATTCCCTCCCTCAAACTTCAGACACCAGCAACTTTATTGAACCCTAACACCTGTACCTGGTTTTCCTTGTTATTCTACCCTGTGGCTTCACAAAGGCCTGCGCTAAGCTCTGTATGAACATCTAAGACACTGAATTCGTCTTCTTTTCCCTCGTCCTTAGGTCCTTAGTCTTGTGGAGTCTGGTCTTGGAATCTTCATACTACTCCTCTTATTAGTTCTGGGCTCTCAGATCCTACTCAGTTTTTTCTCCTCTCAGCTTGACATCTCAACAGCTCATACTTTACTAAACACTGCCTTATCTGCCTGCTGGAGTAAGTTTGCTTCTAGACTTCCAACACTCTCCTAGTTCCAAGGCACTCCCTCTCTTTGACCAATGAGCACCAGCAGGAACCCTCAACCTGGATAGGATTCTGGGCTCTGATCCCCTGGACAGTAGAGTGCTGGACACAGCCCTGATCCAAACCACTCATCTACCCCTACCCTACCCCCCAAGCCCTCCAGTCTCTTATCTTGGAGACACCGCTAAGTTACTGGTTCCCTCCATCCCTTGTCTCCAAGTTTCACTACCTCTGCCCTTAACTCCAACCAGAGCTATGAAAAGATCAGTATTTTCACCCTGATTTTATAGTTACAAGGGCTGAATTCATGAGAGTGGATGAGTAATTTAAAGGAGAAAGGGGCTGACTAAGAGAAAGAGAAGGGAGGGGCACCTGGCTGGCTCAGTTGGTGGAGCGTATGACTCTTGATATCAGGGTTGTGAGTTCAAGCCCCACACTGGGTGTAGAGATTACCTAAAAATAAAAATCTTTAAAAAAGAAGAAGAAAAAGAAGCACATGGGTGGCTCAGAAGGTTAAGCACTATACTCTTGATTTTGACTCAGGTCGTAATCTTGGGGTCATGAGATCAAGCCCTGCATTGGGCTCCATGCTCAGCAGGGAGTCTGCTTCTCTCTCTCTCTCTCCCTCTGCCCCTCCCCCCAGTTTGTGTACTCTCTCTCTCAAATAACTGAATAAATCTTAAAAAGAGAGAGAGAGAGAGAATGGAGAAAGCGACAAAGAAGTCAAAGGAACATTGGTTATCCAACCAAAGAGACATGGTGACCATGTTTGAGATGTAAGACAAGATAAACAATAGTGCTGAATTTAAAAAATAAAAGATTAGCGAGAATAGGAACTAGCATCTGTAACTAATGCCTTAAAACCAGGCTGTAGGGCATGTATAAAATTGTATTCTTGGTATTATACAAAGTGGGCACAGTCTTGACAAGGTCTCCCTACTCCTCTCACATCCTCCATCCATGCACTTGGACAACGTATTGTTCTAGCATCAGGTATAGCCTCCTTTCTGAAGACTTTACTAATCCCAGCCAAGCAGAGGGTAGCCTAGGCTCCCATCCTACCCTCACCTGCTGTTGCAATGATTCTATCCTGTGGTACAGCTTGTCCTCCCTGTAAGCTTCCTTAGGACTTCTTTGGAATATGTCCTTTTATCTTTGAATCTTCACTTCCAGGACAAGATCAGAATATTATACTGGTATAGCTGGTCATTTTAGCCACTATTCACCTTATTTTAGCCACTATTCACCCTTTTTAAAATGACGTGCTCATTATTCGAACATATATGTACGTTTTAGTCATATCACATGTCTGCCTCTGTCTGACTGCGAGTTCTGAGGGCAAATCTACATGACTTATTTCTGTCCTTGTAACCCACAGCATATAAGCACAATGCCTAACTGATATGCAGTAAATACTTGTTTAATTGCAGCAAATCTAGTTGCTATTAATTCATGACTCACAAATAATTTGGCAAACATTCTTTGCTCTCCAGTTATGTGAGGTGCCCTGGAGACAGAAACAGGAATGAAGACAATTCCCGCCCTCAAGGTGTTCACCATCCCCCTCTATCCCACAGGCAAGGCACTGAGTGAACTACCACGTGATCCGAAACTGCTGGGAAATGCAGAGCGAGCAGAGAACCAGGACTGCCACTGCCCATCGATCTCCAAAGAGATCAAGTTCCACTGTCCAAGATGCCCTTCAATGGACGAATGGATAAGGAAGATGTGGTCCATATACACTATGGAGTATTATGCCTCCATCAGAAAGGATGAATACCCAGCTTTTGTAGCAACATGGACGGGACTGGAAGAGATTATGCTGAGTGAAATAAGTCAAGCAGAGAGAGTCAGTTATCATATGGTTTCACTTATTTGTGGAGCATAACAAATAACACGGAGGACATGGGGAGATGGAGAGGAGAAGGGAGTTGAGGGAAATTGGAAGGGGGATATGAACCATGAGAGACTATGGACTCTGAGAAACAACCTGAGGGTTTTGAAGGGGCGGAGGGTGGGAGGTTGGGGGAGCCCGGTGGTGGGTATTAAGGAGGGCACGCATTGCATGGAGCACTGGGTGTGGTGCAAAAACAATGAATACTGTTATGCTGAAAAGAAATTTAAAAAAAAAAAAACTTCCACTGTCCTTGGGCCTTCATGTGGCTCAGCTGGGCTTAAGTCTCTGCCTTCAGTTCAGGTCATGATTCCAGGGTCCTGGGATTAAGCCCCACACTGGGCTCCCTGCTCAGCAGGGAGTCTGCTTCTCCCCCTCCCTCTGCCCCTCTGCCTGCTTGTGCTCTCTCACTCTCTCTTGCTCTCTCTCTCTCTCTGTCAAATAAATAAATAAAATCTTAAAAAAAAAAATCCGATATCCTTATGTCTGAATCAGGCCCCAAAAGAGGTGACTGCATAAATTATCATAGGCACTGTATCTCCCCATCAACTGAAACGTTTCATCCAACATAACAGTTAAAAACTTGAATCCTCGAGCCAGACTCCCTGGATTTAATCCTGACTCTCCCAATTGTTATCCTTGTAACTTTGGGCAAGTCACGTAACCTCTCAGCACCCACTTTATAGGATTATTGTATTCCATGGTCGACACCCATAAAGTGCTAGGACAATTCCTAACATACAGAATTAGCTCATTCTATTATAATTCCTTTTACCACTGAACCCACCCCCTCAGAGCTCTTTTTTCTTCAAGTGCAGAAATTGACTTCAAAAATTTTGGGAAAGAAGTAACAGAATGGCCACTTTCCTTTCATAATCAGAAAAGTGCACACTTAGCACTTCACTAGGATGAAAAGAAGTTTGAATACGAACTATGGTAGGCAGCCTCGGGGTCATCTCCCCTTCACCCTCCTTGATCTTCCTCCTCTAATGACAAACATTCCCAACCTCCCCCCCACCCAGAGGTCTCAACCCCCCTACCTTCACCACAGAACCCACAGGTGATAGTTCCAGGGCTAGACACTCCACTAGAACTGGTCAACCCAACTTCTTCCTTAGGGATTTGAAGCTGGGGCTGGTCCTGATATATATTCTCAGAAGTTGCTAATGGGCATTCGTTGCCCATATGGACTGGAAGTCAATATGGCTGGTCTGTGGTGAGTAGGGGTGGGGGCTGGGGGGAGAAGGGAAAGAGAAAGAGGCTGCAGACCAAGAGGGACCCAGGTGGGGTCCTGGTACCACTGTTTCTACAGCCAGCTGCAACCCTGCCTTTGCAATATACCAGACAGCTGGTCAGAATCATAGCTGTCTATGTAACAAACAAATGGAAACAAATTTCTATATTCTAATAACCCCACATTTCAACAGAAGATGAAAGTTAATTTTCTAAGAACTAAGATGGAAGACATGCAGAGGTCTGTGATTACAGATCATTATCCAAAGCTCTATTTATGACCCTTTAATCCATGAAAAAGAGCCTTCAATTATTAATGTGAAATCACAAAATGCAGACTGAGGTTACAATCGGTCACCTCTGGGACGAAGACGCCTCTCCCTTCTGAATGGTTAATGATTAGCAGCATTATACAGAATGGAAAAAATAAACACACAACTGTCAAGGAGAATTTTATTACATGACTCACATGAAGGTCATTAGTCTGCTTGCAAAACTCTTCATAATCCTGGTCAAAATCCATCTTCCGCTGGTCTAAGAAATTATAATCCTTTTTCTTTATGGTAGCAACCATACTCTGAAATGTTATGAGAGAAGTAAGACAATATTTCAATATTCTTGCATTTTTTAATTAAATACAACCTTTAAATGTAGAACCTGTAAATCATTCCCCAAAAATCAACTTAAAAGGAGCCTTATTTCTTTAATTATTTGTATTGCTTCATGCTTATCAGAGGCAATATAATGTTGCCTAGTGCATTCAAAGAAATCATTTAAAAAGCATTTTCATGAGCTTTTTCATATTCCTAAAGAAAAATAGAAAGTAGAGCCACATCTGAAAAGTAGGAGAGATGTTTTCTCTAAAAATTTCTTACTAATGACATCTAAAATTTTTTTTAAAGCCCAGAGTAGAATTTACTAAAACATTTTTCATTGAAAAGTTTAAGTCTTCTCAGAAAATAAATAATGTAAACAGAACCCAAACAGCCTAGGAAGAAAATACTTGTAATATGTAGAGATGAAAAACTATCTTCCGGGCCTCACATGCCTTAAATAAAACATTAAACCACAATCTGCCATTTAAAGACTCTCCAGAATTAACTGCTGCTTCCTCCCACCCTGCAAAGCCACAGTCTGTGACTACAAAAGTACAAATCTGGCAATTCATCTCCTTGAGAATACTATTATCCTACGTTTTGTTTGCTCAGAATAATGAGCTATCATGCTCTATGATCATTCTTAACCAAGTACTAAGCCATTCCCAAACTCAGGTGCCCACATTGTTGACACAGGCATATAATTTTTATGAAGAAAGTTGAGCCTCCTTCCGTCATCTCTTCTTCAAAGTCATTTCCATGTAAACATCAATTCAAATCTCTCAGTAGACAAAAGTGTATAAACTGCGTAACTTCTTGAATCGAGTTTACTAATTAGAACCTACCCTTTCCGTGCTGTATAGCTACAAAATTAGTTCCATGAAGACACTGTATCCATATAATGCCACCCATCATGTTATGTGCCCTGTATATAAATGGTCACTTAAGAGTATTAAGTTAAGACACTGATTAATCATGACTTAAAGCCAACTCATCAAACTCGATCTACTAAATCATTTACTTGTCAGATACTTAGTGCACCCCTATTATACACTAGTGAATGCTAAAGACACAGGAAGGAATGGAACAAACAACTCTGCCCTCAGAGGACGTCCATCCTTGGTGGCAGAGAGGGGTCAGAATCTATGTAAAGCACAAATAATTTCACACCAGGATAATTTCCACCGTGGTAAAATGAGCAATGCGACATGGAGTGATTGAGAGGAACAGAGATCAAGGAAAACTTTACTGAGAGGGTCATTTAAATGAAAATCTAGAAGCCAAGAAGGAATAACCATGTGAAGATCCAGAGGCAGAACTTTCCAGGAAAAAAAAGTTCTATAAGCCCTAACACGACTGAACTGACCTGTGTCTGGAGAACATCGAAGTACAGAGGCAGGCAAGGAAGTGGGAGGCGTGGACAGGACCCCCGTAGGCAAGGAGCCTGAGTTTCACCTCCATGGTCACCATTTTGAACTTCTGACACTGGTCCCAACACAAAAATCTCACCTGATGCTTTCATGCACCGTCTGCATTTTATGTCACTACACTACCCTCTGGAACATCCATTTCTTCATGTCTCACTTTAGAATTTCAAAGCTATTTCTCTTCCCAGTATTTTTATCAGGTTAGAACAGTCTTTATCTGCATTTACATGTATAGTTCAACTTCTCCCTCAAAAATAAACTTTGACATATGCTCCAAAGTTATTTTTTCATTAAGAATAGAAAATAAATAAATTCCAAACTGAAAAGTAAATGAACACATTCTGTCTTTGTCTTGCAAAACTGTCGTTTCAGATACAGATTACCCACCGGCAGATAACACCCAGCCCACCTAAAACATTTCCTGCTGTATAACAAAGGTCTTTTTTCTTCTTTTCCTAAAATCTGGTCTACTCAGGAAATGAAAAAGATTCCTGATATTAGCCTAAACGGTTAGAGGACAAAAACCAACGTGCGGCAGTAAATGTTATGATCCTTTTCAAATGCAAGTACAAAAAAAAAAATTGAGCTTTTCATATTCCTGTCCCCAAACAAGAGAGACTTGACTATATCTAGACTAAGAATCTAAAACCCATTTTGTTTGTAAATTGTTTTTTTTTAATCGTCAAAACAGTATTAGATCACTGTGCCCACTTTAAAAACTAAGATATACCTTTATATGATAAAGCAGTTAAAAATCAAAATAATTGGGAGTGGTCAAGCTAACTTAAAATCTGGTCCCTTTATTTGGTTGACATAGTTCCAAATAAAATGCTAAGTGTGGCCACAATTGGATACACTCAGAACTGGTGTTAGCTAGTGCCTGAGACACAGTATATGCTTCATTAAATATTTCTTGCATGAATAAATGAAATAATAAGTTATAGTCAAACGTTTTTCTTGTGCTACTAATGAAAATGCTCTTACTAATGATGATTAATTTTAGAATACTGAGAGGTCATTCTCGAAATCACATACCTGAAAAGAACATATTAGCACCGTTACACAATTCTCAAATAGATTTAATTTCTTTATTGTTCAAGGGCCATGAGTTTCCATCTAACATTAGAGATGGATTATTTGAGTCATTCTAAATACAGATATTTGCACAAAATGTTAAAGTTTTAGCTAGGGATGAGGGTAGCAAATTTAGTTTAAAGTAGAGAACCTGGGCGGGGGCCCAGGGGCAGTGAGGGGGGAGCCCTGACTGGTCCAGTTGGTGGAGTACAGGACTCTTCATCTCTGGGTCGTTAGGTTCAGTCTCTTGCTGGGTGTAAAGATGACTTTAAAAAAAAAAATCTTTAGGGCACCTGGGTGGCTCAGTTGGTTAAGCATCTGCCATCAGCTCAGGTCATGATCCCAGGATCCTGGGATCAAGCCCCAGATCAGGGCTCCCTGCTCAGCAGGGAGTCTGCTTCTCCCTCTCCCTCTGCTCCTCTCCCACTCTTTCTCTCTCAAATAAATACATAAATTTTAAAAAATAAAAATAAAAAATAAAATCTTCAAAAATAAAAAATAGGGGCACCTGGGTGGCTCAGTGGTTAAAGCCTCTGCCTTCGGCTCAGGTCATGATCCCAAGGTCCTGGGATTGAGCCCCACATCAGGCTCTCTGCTCAGCAGGGAGCCTGCTTCCCTTTCTCTCTCTCTGCCTGCCTCTCTGCCTACTTGTGATCTCTGTCTGTCAAATAAATAAATAAAATCTTTAAAAAAAATAAAATAAAATAAAAATAAAAAATAAAAAAGAAAGAAAGACTAGAACCTGGTATTTAGTGACCATGTCTTCCAGCCCTTCAATTTTAGAATCTTGCAGGACTGAATATGTCCGGAAAGTTGTAAAGATGTCTATTATCTTGGCGAGACGTCGGTGGAAAGTTTCAAATTTTCCAAAAATATACATCTCACTAAATTCAAACTGCTTTTCACTTGGGTCTTGTTTAAGCTTTTGTTTCGTCTTATGAAAGCAGTGCTGGTATTCCTTAAAATTAAAAGACAAAATATAAGGCAGGAAACATAACAGAGGTATCAACCTTATTTGCTTAAGTGGAGACAGCCACAAATTTAGAGCAGAATTGCAAACCCTTCCAGTTTTATGCCTTCGTGTATACCCATTTTTCAGCTGGGAATGTCATTGTTTCCCAAATCCCAATCTAACAAATTCCTAATTATTCATGATCTAACTCAATGGCAGAGCCTTTCCACTTGGTTGCCCTGGCCAGCAGTAGCCTCACTTCGTGCCCAGCTCCCCATTCGTCCCTAAGAAACTGAAGAAACTACCGCATCTTTGCTCTCTCGTACTGAGTATGGCGTCGGGACATAACAGGCCCCCAAAACGGTAGAATAAGTGAATAAATTATGAGAGCAGATTTGCTAACATTCAATTTTCTTAACAATAAAGAATTACTGTTTTTACAAAAAGAATTACTTTTGAGCAACCAGTAATATGGTAATTGCCCAGTGATTTAAGATGCTTCGGCAAAAACAACACACAAATGATAAAACGTCACCTAAATATATTATTAAGCTGACCATTACCTCCTTAAGTTTAATTGCGGATAATATTTTCTCCACCACGACATCCTGTGGCTGGCTCCAGATGGAAGCAGTTCCATTGTTGGTAATATAGGCTTTACACGCAGATATCATCTGATTAGTCACCTGGAATGTCCCAATAAAATGGCACTAAGTACATAAAACAGTCATCAGTCACCAGTTGGGCTAGAGGGTCCTTGATTGCTCTACACCTCTGAGTATAGTCTGTGAACTTGACATTAGGGTTACTTTTTTCCATCACAACTATGATCCAGCACTAACCTTTTTTTGCCCCAGCCTTAAGGAGGTATAAATGAAAAACAAAAATGGTATATATTTAAGATTCACAACATGATGCCTGATATTCATAGACAGAGTAAAATGATTCCCACAATCAAGTTAACACATCTACCCCTTCACAGTTACTGTGTGTGTGTTGAAAAGACTTAAGATCTGCTCTCTTAGCGACTGCTGAGTACACAATATGGTATTATTAACTATAGTCACTATGCTGTGCATTAGACCCCCCAGAACTTACTCATCTTATAACTGAAAGTTGTAGCTTTTGACCAGTATCTCCCCGTTTCCCACACTCTCTAGCCCCTGGCAACTATCCTTCTATTCTCTGCTTCTATTTGTTGGACTTTGTTAGATTCCAGTATGTACTGTCAAAATCATTTACCGAATCACACAGTTGGAAGCACTATGGCAAATCAACAGTTGGGGCCCCCTCATGGGGACAGGGTGAACACCTTAACCAGCCAGGAAGGGATTCACTTCCCTATCTGTTAAGGGTTCCCCCAGTCTCCTTAGGAAGCCTGCTAGAACATGTCACTCACAGTGTCCAAGTGACAGGAGAAGGACTGTCTACCCTGGTCATTTCATGACACCAGGAGCTGGAGCAGAAATGTCAAAAGGAGAAGCAGCAGAGAGTCAAGCTGACATACGTATCCACTCACATTTTATCCATCCCTCCAAACTGTAAAAAGCTTCTTCAGAATTTTCTTGTGAATTTTTTTAACAGATTAAAAGGAAAATCAGATGACCATACAGTATACGTAGAAAGACATGATGTCTGCGACGGGTAGTGCAAAGGTCAGCAGTGCGCGCCAAGATGGATGGTGTGGGACAGAACCTGGGGGACCAGTAGCTGGGGGGTTGATGTACCATTCTCTTTCCTTTTGTACCTGCCCCAAAGTTTTTTTTTTTAAGATTTTATTTATTTATTTGACAGACAGAGATCACAAGTAGGCAGAGAGGCAGGCAGAGAGAGATGAGAAAGCAGGCTCCCTGCTGAGCAGAGAGCCCGATGCGGGGCTTGATCCCAAAACCCTGGGATCATGACCTGAGCCAAAGGCAGAAGTTTAACCCACTGAGCCACCCAGGCGGGGTAAAGGGTTACCTGCCTCAAAATTTCCATAGAAAAAGGTTTTTCAAAATTAGATAAATGATGATTGCACAATTTTTGTTCAAAAACAGGCCTTGTGGGTAAGATGCATGAAGCCTGGCATGATGACACAAACTGACTTGAGTCCCCTCTCCAGGGACTATCCCTCATGACCCTAACAAGTCCTTTTTTTTTTTTTTTT
>PISX010014480.1:0-52882 GCA_004024625.1 Mellivora capensis
CATTGGGCTCTCTGCTCAGCAGGGAGCCTGCTTCCCCTTCTCTCTCTGCCTGCCTCTCTGCCTACTTGTGTTCTCTGTCTGTCAAATAAATAAATAAAATCTTAAAAAAAAAAAAAAGGCTTAATTTGTAGATGAGGAAGGGGATGAATTAACTGTAGTATACCATCAAAGATAGCTATTAGCATTCAGGGGCGCCTGGGTGGCTCAGTCAGTTAAGCATCTGCCTTGGGCTCAGGTCATGATCTCAGGGTCCTGGGATCGAGCCCCATGTTGGGTTCCCTGCTTAGTGGGGAGTCTGCTTCTCCCTATCCCTCTGCCTGCTGCTCCCCACCCTCCACCGCTGGTGCTCTTCATCAAATAAATAAATAAATAAATAAAATCTTTTATTAAAAAAAAAATAGAAACAACCTAGGGAACAGAAAAATGGGTTAACTGTAAATAATGCAGAGGAGGAAAAAAATTTTTTTTAAGTCTATTAGCATTCAAAAAGTTAATAGAAATAGAATGAAAAATGGAAAACAAAGGAATTCTCCAACTGTGCTCTCATTTCTTGGGACTCATCAATCACTCAGTTCCTTTTCCTCATACACTGAATTTTCTGAATATCTAAAATTTTGCTATGTGCCTTATAAAGCAACTTGCAGAAGCCTAGATAACCAAAGGAGGATCTTAGGCAGCTAGGCAGACAGCTTAATAAATGTTTATCTAAAAGATATTCATCAAAAATTAACAGTGGTTGGGGCGCCTTGGTGGCTCAGTGGGTTAAACCTCTGCCTTCGACTCAGGTCATGATCTCAGGGTCCTGGGATCAAGCCCCGCATCATGCTCTCTGCTCAGCAGGGAGCCTGCTTTCCTGCTCTTTCTGCCTGCTTCTCTGCCTACTTGTGCTCTCTGTCAAATAAATAAATAAAAATTTTAAAAATATTTTTAAAAAATTAACAGTGGTTATAAATGATTGATGGGTTTCTGGTGATTTTTTTTTTCTTTCTTCTTTATACTTTCCATCATATTTCATTAACTAGTATTTTTATAAAGAAAAAAAAACCCAGATTTTTAGTATGAAAACAAAGTTTTCATATTCCAAATATTATTACATATTCACATCTTCCTTACTTATTTTAAAAACTGGGTTTCCTTAACTCATCTCCTAGTATGAAGGTCAACTGGAGTTCAGGAAAAGACTAGGAGGCTGATAAGAAAGTACAGTGACATGTGGTGAAAAATACTGCCAGAAACACTAAACCTTAGGGTTGGACAAGATCTTAAAAATACTTTGGTCCAGGGCACCTAGGTGGCTCAGTGGGTTAAGCCTCTACCTTCGGCTCAGGTCATGATCTCAGGGTCCTGGGATCGAGTCCCACATCGGGCTCTCTGCTCAGCAGGGAGCCTGCTTCCTCCTCTCTCTCTCTCTCTGCCTGCCTCTCTGCCTACTTGTGATCTCTCTCTGTCAAATAAATAAATAAAATCTTAAAAAAAAAATAGTTTGGTCCAACTACCAAAACAATGTTTAAGTTCCCTTTATAATATCCCTGATAATTAATAATCCAGCATTTGATTTTCACGTTACAAACTTTCTACATTCCAAAGCAACCTATTCGATATTTGGATAGATCCAACAATGGAGTCCACACTTGCATTAACCCAGTGCTTCCATGTAGTCTTCACTCACATGGTCTGAAGAAATGCATTTAACCACTATTAATTTTCCCGTGGGTTCAATTATTCCTTGTTTTTACAGTTTGTGGCCCTTCCAACCAGTCTGGTCACTCTCCTGTAAAAGCACTTCATATGTCTATATGCCTTTTATGGTAGTGTCCCAGGGCACCCATCATTTCCGGTATGGCCTCACCAAAGCAGTGCTGGACTGCTATCTTCCTCATTCTCAACAATACCACCTTAGTTTTCTCATGACTGCATTGCGAAGGTAACTAATATGAAGTCTGCTATCTAGTAAAAGTTTTTTTTTTTAAACTGTTTTACTGCCAAAGATAATGCCATTCAAATGTACTTATCCTGGACTTCAAATATTTCTCTACTGGAAAACAACCTGTTAAACCCGACTCACCTCTCTGGCCTGCTGTATTCATTCACTCCATAAATATTTTTGAAAATCTACTATCTGCAAGTCACTATTCTAATGCATTAAATGAGCATTAAACAAAAGAAAACACAAAAATCACTGCCTCATGCTGCTGACATTTGTCATCTTTTTTTTTTAGAGCGAGAGCATAAGAAGGGGAGAGAGAGAGGGAGAGGAAAAGAATCTTAAGCAGACTCCCCACTGAGCACAGAGCCTTTTGTGGGGCTCAATCCCACGACCCTGAGATCATGACCTGAGCCAAAAACAAGAGTGGGATGTTCAACAAATGAGCAACGTTACAACCACCCCTCTGTCATCTTTTCTGATCCTGACTCAATAAGCTAATATTTTCACCATCCATCCCTTTTGGTTTTTATGACATCCATGAAATATACCTAAACTCTCTGCATCTCCAACCAAGTCACAGGTTAAAAAGAACAAACAGAGTGGAGCTGAACAGCAGAGTAAGATGACCCTAGGCTTGCTTTATCCTTCAAACACAACAAGATAAATATCAATTCATTCAGAATACCCAGAAATCAATCTGAGGACTGACAGAACAAACTGAAAAATTAGGAGAGAGGCCACATTCTGGAAGGTAGGAGGTACGGAGATGTGATCTGGAGGAGAGAGGACTGCAGGTGCTGCAGAGAGGAGGGAGCCCTGGTCAAAGAGAGAGGTGACAGAGAGAGAAGAGCACATGGGAGATCACACAAGGAAAACACTTCCTTAAAGCCAATAACTGGGAAAAACGAGAAGGGTTGATTTTTGTGAGTTTTTATGACCAGTGAGGCTGAAAGACTGGAGTTTTAGAGGTATGCAGCATGGCTGGTGTGGAGCCCTGAAGGTGCTGCAGTGCTCCCAGGGAGAAGGAGGGCAGATAACCTGGGAGCAGATGGTGTGATCTGAGAATTCCTGGTACACACTGGGAGACAGTTCCCCTTCTTGGTGCCATCAGGAAGAGCTGGCGTTGCCTCTCTAGGAACAAAAGAGCCAGTGGGCATCGTTTCCCTCCTCTGCCCCTCAGTGTAGGTGCTGAGACACCTGCTGAGGACAGCTAACGTGGACACTGGCTCTTTGCAGTGCTTTAATCCAAACTCCATGCCCTGTGCTTTGGTGTGACTGACCTTCTGGGACAAACCTGCATCAAATCCAGGTCATTGAGACCCTCCCCCAGAGGACCAGCATAGGTCCATGCCATGCCAGGTCCCTAAAGTTTGGAATTTTAAAACTCAGCCAGCCTACCTGGGATAGAACACAGGTGCACTGCAATGCCAGCGGGCAGACAGCCTGGACATAGACAAGGTGAAGGAAAGGATCTGAGGGATGCCTGGGACACATGCTCTTCTGGGAGGGCTTCCTGGATAGTGGCGGGTATGAACTCCCCCTCCAGAAATGAGGGAGGGGGCTGGTGCCATTTCTCTCCCCTGCCCCTCAGCATAAACTAACTTCGGTAAGCAGCACAGCACCAACACTGGTGGCCTGAACTGTTTACACCAAGCCTCACCCACCCTGTGCTCTGAAGGTGCTGCTTTTCTCAGACAAGTGTGCCTGAGAATGGTGCAGCAAGCCCCTCCCTCAGAAGACCAGCACAAATCCCCCACATGCACCAAGGCTACTGACTACAGTGCTCTGCAGAGCTTCAGCACTAGTGGAAACAGCATATGGTCCCTTTTAACAAGCAGACCAGAACACACCTAGGTCAAACTCAGCACACTCTGGCCAAGGTCCAAACACTCTCCACTACAGGCAAGAGAAACTATAGAGGACTGGCCCAAGGGAAAGAGCAGCCAAAATACAGCCACAGAGTGTACACAACATACCTCAGAGATACTTCCTGAAGCACCAGGCCCTGGAAAGTACAGGACCTCTTCTTTATAAAGCCATTAATCTCAGGAGCAGGAAACATAATGGGCTTTCCTAACACAGAGAAGAAAAGAGAGATCTAGACAAAATGTCAAGATGGAGGAATTCATCCCAAAAGAAAGAATAAGAAAAGGTCACAGGCAGGGAACTAACTGAAACAGGTATAAATAATATGCCTGATCCAGAACTTAAAGCAACAATCATAAGAATACCAGCTGGACTTGAGAAAGGCACAGAAGACACAAGGGAGTCTCTTACCTCAGAGATAAAACATCTAAAAACTAGTCAGGCCAAAATGAAAAATGTAGTAACTGAGATTTGAAACCAACTGGATGTAATGACCACAAGAATGGAAGAATTAGAGGAATGAATAAGTGATACAAAAGATAAAATTATGAAAAACAATGAAGCTGAAAAGAAGAGGCAAAGAAAAATACTAGATCACAAACGTAGAAGGAGGGAACTCAGTGACTCCATCAAACATAATAACATTTGTATCATAAGAGTCCCAGAAGAAGAGAGTGAAAAGGCGACAGAACGTTTATTTGAGTTAATAATAGGGAAATAGGGAAATAAAAATTTCCCTAATCTGGGAAAGGAAACAGACACCCAGATCCAGGAGGCAGAGAGAACTCTCATCAAAATCAACAAAAGCAGGTCAATACCAAGACATAACACAGTTAAATCTGCAAAATATAGAGATAAGGGAATAAATCCTAAAAGCACAAAGACAAAAGAAATCCCTAACTTATAAGGGAAGACAAATAAGGTTAGTAGCAGAACTCTCCCACAGAAACTTAGGAGGCCAGAAGAAAGTGACATGATATATTCAACATACTGAATGGGAAAAATAAGTAGCCAAGAATACTTTAGCCAGCAAGGTTTTCATTCAAAATAGGAGAAGTATATAGCATATACTATAGTATATATAGCAATATAGGCCTACCTCAACAAGCAAGAAAAATCTCAAATAAGCAACCTAACCTTACACCTAAGGGAGCTGGAAAAAGAACAAATGAAGCCTAAAGGCAGCAAAAGAAAGGAAATGAAAAAGATTAGAGAAGAAATAAATGATACAGAAACAAACAAAAACACCCCAGCAGAACAGATCAATGAAAACAGGAGCTGGTTCTTCGAAAGAATAAAATTAATAAACCCCTAGCCAGACTTAGCAAAAAGAAAAGAGAAAGGATCTAAATAAATATGAGAATGAGAAAAGAGAAATTAAAACCAACACCACAGAAATATCAATAATTAGAATACTATGAAAAATTATATGACAACAAATTGGGAAATCTGGAAAAAAATGATAAATTCCTAGAAACATATAAACTACCAAACCTAAACTGGAAGAAATAGAAAACTTACACCAATAACCAGCAAAGAAATTGACTAAAGAACCAAAACTCTCCCAAGAAACAAAAGTCCGGGACCAGATGGCTTCCCAGGGGAATTCTACCAAATATTTAAAGGAGAGTTAATACTTATTCCGCTCAAACTGTTCCAAAAAATAGAAATGGAAGGAAAACTCTCAAACTCATTCTATGAGGCCACCTTGTTTTCATTCTAAAACCAGACAAAGACTGGTTTGGTCTTTGAACTACAGGTCAATATCCCTGATGAACATGGATGCAAAAATTCAAAACAAGATACTAGCAAATCAAATCCAACAGAATATTAAAAGAATCATTCACCCCAATAAAGTGGAATTTGTTCCTGGGTTGCAAGGTTCAGTTTTCACAAATCAATCAACATAATACACCACACTAATAAAAGAAAGGATAAGCAGCATATGATCCTCACAATAGATGCAGAAAAAGCATGTGACAGAATTCAGCATCCATTCTTGATAAAAATCCCCAAAAAAGTAGGGATAGAGGAAACATACTGCAACATCATTAAAGCCATATTCAAAAGGCCATATTCAAAAAACTAATATTATCCTCAGTGGGAAAAAACTTGAGAGCTTTTCCTCTACAGTCAGGAACTACATCTACATCTACAGATGTAGATCTACAGACAGGGGTGGCCACTCCCACTGTTATTTAACATAATACTGGAAATCCTAGCCTCAGCAATCAGACGACAAAAAGAAATAAAGGCACCCAAATTAGCAAGGAAGAAGTCAAACTTTCACTATTTGCACATGACATGATACTCTGTAGAAAACCCAAAAGATTCCACCAAAAAAATTGCCAGAACTGATACACAAATTAAGTTGCAGGATTCAAAATCAATGTATGGAAATCTGTTGGATTTCTATACACCAATAAAGCAGCAACAGAAAGAGAAATCAAGGAATCGATTGTGCCAAAAACTGTAAGATACCTAAGAAGAAAACTAACCAAAGAAGCAAAAGATCTGTACTCTGAAAATTATAGAACACTTATGAAAGAAATTGAAGAGGACATGAAGAAATGGAAAAACATTCCATGTTCATGGATTGGAAGAACAAACATCGTTAAAATGTCTACACTCGGGACGCCTGGGTGGCTCAGTTGGTTAAGCGGCTGCCTTCAGCTCAGGTCATGATCCCAGAGTCCCGCGTCGGGCTCCTTGCTCAGCAGGGAGCCTGCTTCTCCCTCTGCTTCTGTCTGCCTGTACTCGCTCTCTCTCTCTCTGACAAATAAATAAAATAAAATCTTAAAAAAAAAAAAAAAAATGTCTACACTCTCCAAAGCAATGTACACATTTAATGCAATCCCTATCAAAATACCACTAGAATTGGGGCGCCTGGGTGGCTCAGTGGGTTAAAGCCTCTTCCTTCGGCTCAGGTCATGATCTCAGGGTCCTGGGATCGAGCCCCGCATCGGGCTCTCTGCTCAGCAGGGAGCCTGCTTTCCTTCCTCTCTCTCTTTGCCTACTTGTGATCTCTGTCACATGAAAAAAATCTTAAAAAAAAAATACCACTAGAATTTTACACAAAGCTAGAATAAATAATCCTAAAATTTGTATGGAACCACAAAAGACCCTGAATAGTCAAAGCTATCTTGAAAAAGCAAAGCAAAGCTGGAGGCATCTGGACTTTAAGCTGTATTACAAAGCTGTAATCATTAAGACAGTATGGTACAGCACAAAATCAGATACATAAAAACCAATGGAACAGAATAGAAAATTTAGAAATGGACCCACTATTATTGGGTCAACTAATCTTCAACAAGCAGGAAAGAATATCCAATGGAATAAAGACGGTCTCTTCAACAAAAACTGGACAGCAACATACATACATTACATTTAAAGGAACATACATTTCCTTTACAGCAAAGGAAATGATCAACAAAACTAAATAAATAGCACCTTTGGAATGGGAGAAGATATCTGGAAATGACATATCTGATAAAGGGTTAGTATCCAAGATCTATAAAGAACTTATCAAACTCATCCCCCAATAAACAAATAATCCAGTTAAGAAATAGGCAGAAGATGTGAATAGACATTTTTCAAAGACATACAGATGGCTAACAGACATACAAAAAGATGCTCAACATCAGTCATTATCAGGGAAATGCAAATCAAAAGTACAATGAGGTATCACTTCACACCTGTCAACAACAAAGGAAACAAGAGATGTTGGTGAGGATGCAGAGAAAGGGGAACCCCCCTGCATTGTTGGTGGGAATGTAAACTGATTGCAGCCACTCTGGAGAACAATATGAAGGTTCCCTAAAAAGTTAAAAATAGAACTGCCCTGTGGTGCCTCGGTGGTAGAGTTAGTTAAGCCTCCCACTCAGGTCATGATCTCAGGGTCCCGAGATCAAGCCCCTACTCGGGTGCCGCACTCAGCATGGAGTTGGCTTGCCTCTCTCTCATCCCACACCCACACACTCTCTCTCTCTAATAAATACATAAATAAATAAAATCTTTCAAAAAAAGAACAGGGGTGCCTGGGTGGCTCAGTGGGTTAAGCCACTGCCTTTGGCTCAAGTCATGATCTCAGGGTCCTGGGATCTAGTCCTGCATCGGGCTCAGCAGGGAGACTGCTTCCTCCTCTCTCTCTACCTGCCTCTCTGCCTACTTGTGATCTCTCTCTGTCAAATAAATAAAATCTTTTAAAAAATAAAATAAAATAAAAAATAAAAAAATTTTAAAAATTTAAAGAAAGAACAAAAACAGAACTACCCTATGACCCAGCAACTACACTACTAGGAATATACCCAAAGGATACAAAAATACCGATTTGAAAGGACACATTCATCCTGATGTTGACAGCAGCATTATCAGCAATAGCCAAATTACGTAAAGAGCCCAAGTGTCCACCAACTGATGAATGGATAAAGAAGCTGTACGTATATATATAATATATGAATATTCATATATATATGAATATTACTCAGCCATAAAAAAGAATGAAATTTTGCCATTTGCAATGACATGGATAGAGCTAATGACTTAGCTCTGCTTAGTGACTTAGCTAAGTGAAATAAGTCAGAGACAAATACCATATGATTTCACTCATATGTGAAATTTAAGAAATGAAACAGATGAACATGGGGGTGGGGAGAGAGGCAAAACTTAAAACAGACTCTTAACTATAGAGAACAAACTGAGATTTGCTGGAAGGGAGGTGGGCATTATGGGTATTAAGGGTATGGGCGGATGGGTATTAAGGACGGCATTTGTGATGAGCACTGGATGTCATATGTAAGTGATGAATCACTAAATTCTATTCCTGAAACTATTATTACTCTATATGTTAACTAACTGGAATTTAAAGAAAAACTTGAACAAACTAAATAAATAAAAACAACAAACATGATAAGGCTAAAAGTCCAGGGTATTCCAACGGAAACTTTCCTTTATTAACTCACTGAAAAGTTGTTTAAGACTATTCATACAGCTATTCATTTAATGAGCTACCCTTGCATTTAGGTTAGATTTCTCTATCTCATCCACAATTATATTGGGAAGTACTTGTGAAATCAAAATATACAGGGTTTCTCAAACTTCCTCAACTTTTCAGATTTTCTGCCCTAAAATTTCAAAAATGCAAAAGCTTCAAACCTGCCTTATGTGGATTAAAATAATTTAGGCAGGGACGTCTGGATGGCTCAGTCAGTTAAGCGGCTACCTTCAGCTCAGGTCATGATCCCTCAGCAGGGAGCCTGGTTCTCTCTTTGCCTGCTGCTTTCCCTGCTTGTATTCTCTCTCTCTCTCTAGCAGATAAATAAATAAAATCTTTTTTTTTAATTTAAAATAAAATAAAACAATTTAGGCAGCAGTGACAAAAACCTGAACTTACCCCTTTCATCCAGTAGGAGATTTTCTGGCTTAATATCCCTGTGAGTTATCCCAATACCATGCAGATAAACCTAAAAGAGATACAGAAGGAAGCACACCAAAATTTGGTAACTAACTTCGTTCATAATAATTTTAAGCAAAAGGAAAAGAGACAACTGTACCTACCACCCCCGCCATGAGTTGATGGAAGAACCTCTGAGCATCTTGTTCAGGCATGCCTATGTCTGGCTCTATCAGAATTAATTATGAAAGTTAGTTTGTCAGGTAAACATAATCAGGTATCAACCACAGAGTCTCCTAATTCTAAGGTTAGACTTTTGTGATGGTACTCTGGCAAACGGGATCTTACAGTAACAATTGAAAGACTCTGGTGTCCACTGATTCATACAATACTTAGTAACTCACATTTCCCCATCTGTCATGTGGCAAAAATAAATTAACATCACAGGAAAGTTACAAAGAAAACAACAAACTGCTACCCAAATTAAGAATGGAAGCCATACCTTGAAAGCCTCTGCTTATCTTACACTAACCATCATTTATTTGGTATCTTTCAAATTCTCCCCTAATTTCTTCTAAATGCTATAAAAATATTTTCCCTAACCCTGAAATGTAATTGCCAAAGTGTTAGCCTGGGCAACTATAAACTAATTTCACCAACAAAATGAAATTTAACAATGAAATTTCATACACTCGCTCATACTACAAAGCCATGAATGCCTGCAAAGTTCCTTCAGGAAATACAGTTTGACTAAGAAATGTCCTACTGCCTTTTTATATTTTGATCTCCCTCTTTACCTCTTGATTTCTTTTACACTGAACTCTCTCCTGAGAAACATACTGGAGAGTCTAATAATCAGTTTTTAAATATGAACACAATAGCTTTAAATAATAAATTTAGATCCACATAATATTAATCTTATGTACTTCTCAGTGTTCTGCAATATCAAGCCTTCAAATTTACATAGAACACTGAAATAGCAAGTACAGAATTTACTAAATATAGGCAAAGCAATCCTAGAAAATTCTCAAGTTAACTTCATTTAAATAAATGAATACAACAACACGCTATTATTTTGGCTCTGTAAATGTATATGATTGGAATGTCTACAAAAAAGAATCGCTGTATAGGTAAATAATATGTTGCACTAATGATACTTCACCGTGAGATTAGTTTATCATTCTTAAACTCTACAAAAGAGCAATTCTAATCAAAATCACATACACAATTTGGGGAAAAAGTTTTCCTCGATGATTCCATATATGCTTTAATGTGTTAATATAACTTGCAAAAACAAGAAAACTTACTCCAATTTCACTGTTGCATAAGCAGTTCTGAATGGACAATGACCAAATCGCACTCAAGATGAAAAAACAAACTTAGAAACTTATTTAGTAAAAATTGTTATTATAAAGCTTATTTCCCTACCTATTCTGTCAAAAAGTTCTCCTCCACTACAGTACTCCAGAAATAGATACTGGATATTGCCTTCTCTCCTGTGACCATAGAATTTCACCACATTCTCATGATTTAGCATTTTATTGATACAGATCTCTTTCTTAATATTTTCTGGACAGTCTACGGCACGCTTCATGTCTACAATCTTGACTGCAACTGCTTCTTCAGTTCTTCTATTCACAGCAAGTTGAACCCTCAAAAGGAAAAGGAAGACATTTGAATTCTATTTCTTTGAAAACTTCAAAAGATTAAATATGAATCAACAATTTTATCTTCATTACTTTCTCTACTCAGTAGAAACCAAGAAAATGGTTTCTGCCATGTTCTCAACAGAAACTACTCCTTTCTGAAATGTGAAGTATGATGACTAATGCTCTAAAGAAGTCATTATATTGTACATCCAAAGGTTATTTAATACATACTTGAAGAACAGGGCACCTGGGTGGTTCAGCGGGTTAGGTGGCTGCCTTTAGCTCAGGTCATGATCCCAGAGTCCTGGGATCAAGCCCCACATCAGGCTCCCTGCTTGGCAGAGAGCCTGCTTCTCCCTCTCCCTCTGCCTGCCTGCCTGCCTGCAGCTCCCCCTGCTTGTGCTCTCTCTGACTCTGTCGAATAAATAAATAATTTTTAAAAAGAAAAAATAAACTAAAATGGAGTAACAGTAATTCCATGCCACATCTCATATACACATGCTCTCTTCATTTAATTTTAATAACACTACCTAATATTTATTAACCTCATACTATATATGTCTGTGGTACCTGTTCTAAGGGGTAGGTACTATTATTTTCATCTTAGAAATGAGGAAAACAGAGACACACCTTTAAGAAGTTTGCCTAAGAACACAAACCAGTGTGTTAGTGTGTGATGAATGAAGATTTGAAACCCAGCAGTCTGACTCCAGAGTCTGTTCATTTGCTCATTTAACCACTATGCTTAAACCCCAGGAAGGAATATGTGGGGGGAGAAAGTGACTTCACAGGTCTCTTCCAGCTCTTTACAGAGAAAATGTGTTTTTAAAAAGGTGTAGGGGATTAATTCTTACAAAAGATTGTGCGGCTCTAAGACTTCAAGCGCCAAGATCTGTCCTCTAAGATGCCACTGTGTTAGAATAAACAATTCCAGAACAAGGAGTATGTTCTCAAGACAACACGGAGAAAACTAAAGCAAGTGTGAAGGCAGGGAGAAAGGACTCGAACTCACTCTCCATAGGCACCTTCTCCCAGGGTTTGCACCAAGTCCCAGTCTTCTACAAAGGGCACTGCCATGACTCCACCACGGACCACGGCTGTCAAAGGCAGGAACCCAGAAAAGACAGGGATGAGGATAAGCTTCAACCACCTGCCATGACTCCTCAGTATAACAGTTTGGTTTCCCCTTGCACCTCGCCCGTATTTTATCCAAGGCTTTAAACCGCGGGCAAGTATTCTAAATTCTGGCATTCTGTGGTGGAAATCACCATCCCCATTCCCACGCAGAACGAAGCAGAAACTGCCTTCCTCAGACCTCTGAGAAAAAGCAGCGGCTCTGTTGAGGAGCCAGGGACACAAATGCTTTGAGGGGAATGACTGGGGACGGGCAGAAGGTGAGACGGGTGAGCGGCCGCGAGCGAGTGGAGACCGACAGAGTTTAACTCCGACGCCTGCAGCCCCTCCTCCCCCCGTGCTCAGCTCCGGTTCCCACCCCCCACGCCGTCCCAAAGGCCGGGAGGAGCTTGGGGCGGGGCCAAACTGCCCCAAGAAGCGGAAGGAAGGGCTGGCAGGCACTCGAGGCCGCCGGCGCCCAAACCTCCGGGGTCTCGAGCCCACAGAGAGGTAGTCTCTCCAATCCCCACACAACGGGACGCCCCGGGTACCACACCTTTCCACCCTCCGAAACCGCCCCTCAGCGCGAGTCTCTCCGATCCCCTTCGCTAGTCACCGATAACTTTCTCTCGTCATGCCCCTCCCTACTAATGTAGACCCCGAACTCCTTCTACAGGCTCCTTTCCCACCCTACCGGCCGCCCCTCCTCACCAGGCCGTCCTTTGGCCGCCACCACAGGAATCCAAATGCTACGCTTTTCCCGCCAAAACTCTGCCGGCGTCACGCTGTCGCAAACGCGCGCACCCCTGCCGTAAAGGAGGAGAGCGCGCGTCCCTTCGTCCCGCTGCTTCAAAGGGTGGCCATAATGGGCTTCCGGCGTTGGGAGGTTGCCATTGATGCGTAAGCCGGGCATCCTGGGCTTAGTTTGCAATCGAGGGGAGATCCAGGCTGGAGAGGTTTAAGAACCGTCGAGCTTATCAGCGCGAAGGTTCTCTGGGCCCAAACGCGAGCAGGTATCTGGTGCGTGGGCCGCTGCCGGGGGGCGGGGGGCCCTCGTGCTCCTGGGCGGAGTCGAAGCCCCCTCGTACGCCGGCAAACTAGGCTGCGGGGTCCTAGTGTGCCTTCCCCGCCGCTCTGGACCTGCACACCCCCCTGCCCAGCCCTCCGAGCCCCTTGCCTAGCGGCCGGGCAGCATTGTGCGAATCGTACTCAGACGTGCTGCTTCTGAAACTTTTTAAAATGCGGTACGGCTCAGGCTAGAGCTGAAAAGTAGACCAGCTGTTGCGGACCGAGGCTGTGAAAAATGTTAATAACTTTATGGCGGGAGCGAGAAGCACCCAAAAAAGACTGGTTGCGCTGCAGTGTGGGTGGAAGACATCCAGCTGAAGCAAGCTACTCTTTTTGTAGCGTGAGGGCGTGTCAGGATAACTAGTTTTGCCTTGTTTCCGAGCTCCAAGACCATAATTTATCCCAGGCTTTTTGTGGGAACAGCATTTCTATACCTGTTTTCTTTATTCTTAGTATAAGGACAGGCGGAGGCAGAGGACTGTTTGCCCCATTTTAACGATGCAAATTTTAAACGCAGAGTAACCAGTTTAAATGGGAAAGAAAATTCTGGGGAAAGGGACTTGGCTAAGAACAAAATAATGTGGAAAAACTAGGTATCCTCCCCACCCTTGACAGTAAACTAGACTGGGAACTCAAGGTGCAAGCAAGATCATCTCCATTAAACTCTCCAGTTCTTAAAATTGGGCCACTTCCTTGAGTATAAAGCTCTTGATTGTGATACTAGTAATAGAATAAAAGGAGTGTACATGTTACCAAAAAAGCACACATTTGTTTGAAGCAAAGTCAGGGACAAAAAAAGCAAGGCCAGAGCTCTTCAGAGTGCTTACTGGAGAGGTTTTTAACCATGATGTCAACAATAGGCTTCATGTAATAAAGTAAATTTTCCAGGTCATTTACTCTGTTTTCTCCCATTTTCACACTGTGTGCTACAAGAATATAAAGAAAGGAAGAGGAGGACCTGCACAGTTCCTGTGTCTGAGTAGAATGAAGGTATCTTAGCCTGAAAAAAGAATAATGTATACAGATTTCGGGCAGAACACCAATAAAAAGATAGCATGTGAGAGAATCAGTGCACACAATAGCCTCTCTTCCCTTCTCAAACCTTACTAGAGAATAGTAAATATTTAAAAAGCAATTTAACAATAAAAATAGTAAATCTGTAAAAGGCAATAACCCACAAGAATGGAGTATGAAAAATAAAATTTTGGAAATTGAGAAGTTTCAGATGAATGGTAACTGAAAAGATGAATCTTAAAACCAGCAATAGGAAAGGAAAGCAACTTGATTTACATCACAGAACTCCCAAAAGGCTCAGGTTGGATTAGTGCCTCTAGGTAACTGAATGTGGAGGTAAAGGTGGGGCTAAAAAGAGGATAGATTGAAAGACTTTGTAAGAAGTCTAAAGTAAGGCTGGGAACCCCTCCTTTGTGCACCCAAGGAACTGCTCCTCCCCAAAGCTGGTGTAAGACTTGAGAAGGTAAACCCTATCCTAACTGGAGAGCA
Organism: Mellivora capensis; assembly: GCA_004024625.1. Lineage (NCBI taxonomy): Eukaryota > Metazoa > Chordata > Mammalia > Carnivora > Mustelidae > Mellivora > Mellivora capensis. The sequence continues at coordinate 14,519 of PISX010014480.1, forward strand.
TCAGGGATAGTTAAAGGCTTAATTGCCTTACTGAAAACAAAGGTATTAAGTTTATGTACTGAAGGCTGAACCACAAAGCCTTCTTGCCCCACCGTACTCCCAGAAACCTGCCAGCTGGGCTTATATTCCTAAGAGGATATACAAGTCTTCTTGAGGAAATCTTACCTATATAACAGATCTAAAAAATACCAATATCAGTGATTTCCTATGTAAACAATTATATAACAACAGAAATATATTCCTATGTAACAATATGAAACTCAGCCAGATCACAGGAGAGAGGCCCACGTTTAGTGAGCCCTACCCCAAACAGAACTTCCAATCCACTTTTTGGGTCCCACTAAGAAGAGCAGACAACGAAGAATTTGAAAAGGTCTTTAATATGATAGATATTAAAACAAAGGAATTTTTTAAAAAGCTTTTGGACATAAAAAAGTGACAGCAGAAAAAAAGGAAACTAAATAGTTTAGAAAAAAGTTTAGAAAATATCCCAGAAGGAAGGATAAAGGTGGAAAACAGAAGAGTAAATAGACTATCAGGAGACTAACCCAGTTAAGTCCAACATCCAAGTAACTTAATTTTCAGAAGGAAAAGTTGTGGGAATACACAATTAAGAAAATTTCCCAGAACTGAAGAACTTGACTTTCCATAATTTAAAGTACCCAACACAATGGATGACCCATTCCCAAGTGCATCATTGGTAAAATTTCAAAACATTACATAGAGAGGATCTTAACAGGTCTGGGGTGGGAGTTAGAGGAATGTACACATACAAAATTTAAGAATCAGAATAGTACTGCAGGGGTGCCAGGGTGGCTTAGTTGGTCTGCCTTTAGCTCAGGTCATGATCCCAAGATCCTGGGATAGAGCCTCCTATTCCCTGCTCAGTTGGGAGCCTGCTTTTCCCTCTCCCTGTCCCCTGGCTCCATGCTCTCGCTCTCTATCTCAAATAAATAAATATTTCTAAAAAGAAACAAAGAATAGCACTGCAAAATGTCAACAACATTTAAAAGACAGAAAACAAGGGACCAGTATCTTTAATTCTAAGAAAAAGTTATTCCCAACCTGGAACTCTGTACATAGCTAACCTATCAACTGAGTATGATAAGAGATATACAAGATCTCAAGAAATTTATCTCCCACATGTTTTTTTCTCAGAAGGTAGGTAGAGATGATAAGAACGAAGTTAGAAGATTAACACAATATGACAGTGAAAGGATACACCAACCCAACAGGTTAGGTAGCAAATCTAGAATGTAAACCAGTCCAGATTGGAACATATCAAAACAGAAGACCCTCTAAGAATGAACACCTAACAAGTCTGAACACATTGAAAGGATGATGGTACAAATGAAGAAGAGTTTGGGGAAAAATGAGCATCAAGTACAAAACACAAATGGAAAAAAAAAAACCCTCCCCCAAAAAGTAATACCTGAAAAAAAAAAAGGAACAATCACATGGCCTAGTTGTGGAAAACCATAAAGAAATACTGATCTAATCTAAACCGTAACTGATAGAAGCATGAGATGGTAAGAATATGTGTGTCCACAGGAATCACAGACTGGTCAAAGAGCGACACCCTCAGTTTCCACACCACCAGATGATACCTAAAACTGAAAAACCAACACATAGCAAAATAAAGCAAGTTATTTAATGATATGGAGGTAAGTAATATGAAAATCAGCAGAGTTGAAAGTGGTTGTCTCTGGGCGGGGTGGAAAAGTGTTGTTGCTTTTTTAGAACTATGTGATTTTTCTTACACTAAGTGCACTAGAACAATGAAAGTGAAAAGTAAATTTTTAAAAACCCAGCTTCATGTACTCTAAAAGGCAACAATATTAAAATCATAAGACTAACAACTGTAGTGATTATCCCATATATGCTTCAGAGGAAATCACTTAACAGTTTTTACCTGGTATTGCTCATATTGGTTAAAACAAAACAAGCTCAGAATAACCTCTTCCACTAGGAGAAACTCTATATATAAAACAAGTAATATATATATGTATAGTAAGTTAAATCTTAACACCAATCTAAATCCCACCCACAGGTCAAACACTTAGTATATTAATTGATTTGGAAGCCTAAGTTTCCTGGGTATACAAGAATACCTGAGCATACCCTTTAGGGGTACCGTTATGACTTATCTAAAAGTCATGTAATTGCTCCTGTTTTTTAAACAGGTAACACTCAACAGTTACCTTATATTTTTAATGACTTAGGGTTTATATACATAACTGATACATGTCTTATATTGTAAAATACATACACTGCCCTGCTGTACTGAATATAAGGCTATTTGTCTGGAGATTGAATATTGATGGAACTACTGTGCTTTGAGTTAAAATGTTTTTAAGTTTCTCTTCTTTACTTAAGTAAGGCTAGCACTATCTCCAGGTACTTGGTAATAGCAATTCCTCCCCCTAATTTGTAGTTTATTTGCAAGAGCTTCAAAACCAGATCATTGAATTTATTAGCGTTATATAATAATAACATAGGCCACATGTTTAGATGAGACTAAGAGAGAAGCTCACCTTTAAATAATCACAAGAGTTTTAGCGCATAAGCTAAAGGAAATGAGCAAAGAGGCGTTTACTGTATCGTGGATAAGAGTACTGAAAAGCTGGATTTCAAATAGAAATGTATGATTATATTTCAGCTGATTCAAAAGCACCTGACCATCAGATTCTATACATAATATTGGAGGAGTTTCATCTTCTCCACTGAGAACAATTTCACTGTCTGCCTTGAGTCTACAAAACACCAAGTGAGGACGCCTGGGTGGCTCAGTGGGTTAAGCTGCTGCCTTTGGCTCAGGTCATGATCTCAGGATCCTGGGATCGAGTCCCACATCGGGCTCTCTGCTCAGCGGGGAGCCTACTTCCCCTCTCTCTCTCTCTCTCTGCCTGCCTCTCTGCCTACTTGTGATCTCTGTCAAATAAATAGATAAAATCTTTAAAAAAAAACAAAAAACAAAAACACCAAGTGATTGAGTCTCACTTGATTTATCCTTGCTCGAAAACAAAACAAAAACAAAAAAAACCTAGCCAGTCCCAAAGAATACTAGTGAGATCAGGTGTGGCTAGCCACCTTCTGTCCCTCATAAAAGCAAAGAGCCTCTAAGGACAAGAGATGTTCAAACAGAGACAAGATGGCAACACAGCTGACTTTCCTGCCCAGAAATTGTACTCCTCTGGTTCCACAAACATTTATTCATTTAATAAGTTTACTGAACACCCACTATATGCAAGACATTGTGTTAGGTGCTGCAATTTTTAAAATGACAAAACTGTTTGTACAAGTGGGAATCTGAGCTACTCTTTGATAGTGTTCCTGATTTGACAGAGACAGAATGCCCTCATATGGCTCATTTAGGGGAGCTAAAAGCATGGATGAGGTTTACTTTCTGTCCTTCTACCAGCCCAGCACAAATCTCTGCCTTTCTCAAATAAGTCATAAGTCAAAACAAATAAGGCACATTAAAAAAAAAAAAGGTCCCCCCTTTAATTGACCAAAGTAAAGCCATGACATTTCATTTGGTAACCTGCTCAGAATTATAAAAATCACTCCATTTGGCCCAGCCCATACTGCCCAGGGCAAAACTTTCAGACAATACTAATCCCATCGTGCTCTGTTGTTATAAACTGCATATTTTAAAAAAACATCTTCAGCGTCCTAAATGTGACGCTCAGTGCGAAGCATATCAGACAGAGGTGGATGTTAAGTTATGTCCGTGACAAGCCTCGATTATCCAGGTCCTTTACCTGCAATATAAAGATGTCATTTTTATATTTAAAATCAAGTCAAATTGGAAGAGCATCCCTGAGTTGGGTTCTGCTGCCTGATTTGGCTTTGTGACTAAGTGAGTGCTGGTTTGAAACCAGCTACTCTCATGCTTAGCCTTTTGGAGTACCTCTGAGGAGCAGTTTAAATGATCTACCTGCCAAATACAGCAAGGGTTCTCAATCTTTTCTTATGTAAGAGATGTAACACACTTTGGGGTGACTCTATGCCATAATTATTCAGTGGGAGAGAAGAAAATGTAGTGTACACGCACATACATACACATGCATGTATTTACACACAACAGACACACACTTCCTTTTTCCTTAATCACAAAAACAGATTAAGTACAGCAGTATAGCCCCAAATAGGAAAATATCACTGTAACCACAGCTAAAATGATAGATTAGGGTGTCTACTCTTGAAGAACAATATAAATAAAAATAGTAACATTTTGAGTTGTAAGCTACTTTTCTGACTTTAGAAATATCCCTATATTAGAAATATGTGGCCCATTTTTAAGACTAGACCAATCCACAAACATGAGTTGCTTTTTCAGTGTAGCATCTGCTCACCTTATATATCCTGACTAGCCAGTGTTCTGTGGTATATGCTTCCTCCAGGACATCAAGTTCAAAGTCTTTATTCCCAATCTCAGCATTCCGGACACGGTCAAAGCCTGGTGGACGCTCTAGAAAGGGACAAATATAAGGAGAAACACTTCTTTCTACAGTGCTGATTTCCTAAGGAAAGAATAAATCAATTTGGTAAATCATCTACTAACTGGAATGTTATTTCTCAGCCTGGTTTGTTTAGAGAGTAGGGACTACATAAAAAGACCTCAGGTAGTTAGAACAAATCAAGTGTTACCCTGACTCAAGTCCTCTCCAAACTGATGCTTGAAAAAGTCCATGGAGGCCATGTTTTCTAAAAGACAGGGGGTTGGGGCGCCTGGGTGGGTCAGTGGGTTAAGCCTCTGCCTTCAGCTCAGGTCATGATCTCAGGGTCCTGGGATCAAGCCCTGCATCGGGCTCTCTGCTCAGCAGAGAACCTGCTTCCCACTGCACCACCTACCCTGCCCCCAACGCCGCCACCTACTTGTGATCTGTCAAATAAATAAAATCGTTTAAAAAAAAAATTAGAATGCCTGGGTGCCTCAGTTCATTAAGCGGCTGCCTTCAGCTTGGGTCATGATCCCAAGGTCCTAGGATAGAGTCCCACATCCGGCTCCTGGCTCGACGGAGAGCTTGCTTCCCCCTCCCATTCTGCCTGGTACTCTCCCTGCTTGTACTCTCCCCCTCTGTTAAATGAATAAATAAAACTTAAAAAAAAAAAAAAAAAGACAGGGGGCTGATTTCCAGCCCTTTTAGTCCTGAGGACTGCTACCCAGAAGCCTCTGTGTTACACTAGTAACCCTTCCATGGATCAGAGAAGAACCAAACAGAAGTCAAAGGCCTGCATCCACTTCAGGCATTGTCCCTAGTACAGAACCAAGAAATTAAAATCAGAAGCAAAGACTTAATCTAAACAGATTACTCTCTGGGCATTTATTGAAAGAAATGAAAAGTCCTTTATATCACTGTATCCCCCTTCATTCCTCTCTCCACTGCAATACTTTTTACTGAGAGACAGTGAAATATAATGGTAAAAATCACAGAATCTAGAGCCAGACTGCCTGAGTTTAACCTAACTCTGCCACTAGTTCCATGATTTGGGGCAGGCTAAGTTCCTCATTTGTACCTCAAATTCCTCATACATAAAATGGAAATAATATTAGTATCTATGTTTTGGGTTGTAAGAATCAAACAAGTTAATAGATGTAAAGCACTCAGAGCAGTGCCTGGCATATGAAAAAAAACTATACATATTAACATTACTGTTCTTACTAATGTTATTATGCATCACTCACTGGCTTCTGTGTAGACTTGTCCAAAGCGGTAGTAACACATCTTGTACATAAGGCAGTTGAGCAGCACTGGAGAACCCTCACGGTCCACACGGAATTCCCCAGTTGGAGTATAATAATCATGTTCCTTAATATGTTTGCCTGTGTCTGTGCTCCCTCCAATCCGGACCATCCACAGAAACTTGTTGATGTCTACAAAAAAGCAGAAAGAGAACGGCTGTGTCAAAGTTTGCTGGAGCTAAATCACCTAATGAAAGCTATTATTTCTTTCCTGCCTTTTTTTTTTTAAAGTACAGTTGACATACAATATTAGTTTTACATGTACAACATGATGGAATTTGAAATTTGAAAAAGCCACTATTTCTAAGAAAATCCCTCAAAATATTTTTATAATGAGAAATGGCTAGTCTTTTAAAATGGGAAATACAATGTGGGGATAAAATTTTTCCCTCAGGGGCGCCTGGGTGGCTCAGTGGGTTAAAGCCTCTGCCTTTGGCTCAGGTCATGATCCCAGGGTCCTGGGATCGAGCCCCACATCAGGCTCTCTGCTCCGCAGAGAGCCTGCTTCCTCCTCTCTCCCCCTGCCTGGCTCTCTTGCCTACTTGTAATCTCTGTCAAATAAATAAATTAAAAAAAAAAAAATTTTTTTTCCCTCAAAATTTACATTTCCTATAGATTATTAAGACTTCTGAAAGCTATTGGTCCAGACTTAAGTCACACTAGAAATTATTCCCAGGTATTAGTTGGTCTGAGCTGTCCAATATAGTAACTTTATATATCAGCCACATGTAGCTACTGAAACTTGAAAGATGGCCAGTCCAGGAGCACCTAGGTGGCTCAGCCTTCTGCTCAGGTCACAATCCTGAAATCCTGGGATCGAGCCCCATCTCAGGCTCCCTGAGTGCTCAGTGGGGAGTTTGCTTCTCCCTCTCCCACTGCCCTGTCCCTGGCTTGTGCTCTGTCTCCCTTCCTCCCTCTCTCTCAAATAAATAAATAAAAATCTTTTTAAAAAAAAAAAAAAAGGTGGCTAATCCAAATTAAGATGGGCTGTTAAGTATAAAGTACACACTGGATTTCTAAAAAGTTAGTCCAAAAACAAAACAAGACAAAGTAAGTAAAATATCTTGGTTAAATAATGATGTTTTAGATATATTCAGTTGAATTATTAGAATTCATTTCTTAGTTTCTTTTTACTATTTTGATGTGACTAATAGAAATTTAAAACGTATGTGGCTCCCATTATATTTCTATCAGACAGCACAGACCTAGAAAGTAGCAACTTTATCAGAACTAACATGCTACCTTCTTGACCTACAGTTGCAAAATTACAAACCTCCAAAACATATCTATGAGAAGTCAACCATACTACCAGTGTCCATAAATACTGACCCCACCAGCAACTGAGGTTCTCTCTCTTAGAATGTCACCTCTGAATCTTCTCCACAAGCCTTAGGGAAATGGATGGTTAGTATAAAAAATATTATTGACCTGTAGGAAGAAAGGTTCCTACTGTACCAAGGCAAAGGGTTCCAGGGGATATCTCAGTGCCTAAGAACAGACTCTGGATCTAAACAGCCTGGGTTTGAATTTTAGCATTGCCAATTCTAGATGGGTGACCTTGAACAAGTTACTTAACCTCTCTTGAACTTGAAATAGAGAAATAAGAGTACATACAACAAAAGGGTAATGAGTAAGAGCATGTACAGCACTTAGTATACCATTTGTCACAAAGTAAGCATTCCATATATAATACTGTTTTCCTCATGTACTGTAGTGTCTGTTTTGCATTCTTACCTCCATCTTACTAATGGAAAACAGAGGCACAGAGACTTACCTAGATCACACAAAGAAAAAGAACCAAAAACAAAACACCAGAGAGCTTCAACTGAACTATCCTGGAGTACTGAGATTGTAGTTTCCTAAAAGTTATGTCTGAAGCAAAAACCCGACAAGCTGTAAGAATGGAAGAGTACATAGCAAAAGAAACCATCAGCAACATGAAAAGGCGACCTATGGAATGGGAGAAAATATTTGCAAACCATGTATTAACACAGGGGATTAATATCCAACATATATAAGGAACTCCTACAACCCAATAACAAACCCCCCTAATAGTCTGATTAAGAATGGGCAAAGGACCTTAATATTTTCTCAGAGATATTCAGATGGCCAACACATACACGAAAAAGTACTCCACATCACTAATCATTAGGGAAAGACAAATCAAAATCACAGTGAGATATCACTTCATACCTGCTAGAAAAAACAAGAGATAGCAAATGCTGCCAAGGATGTGGAAAGAGGGGAAACCCTGTACACTGCTGGTGGGCACATAAACTGATACAACCACTATAGAAAACAGTATCCAGGTTCTTCAAAAAATTAAAAATACAACTATAATATAAATTTACCTCACATATGTAACATGGAATACCATTAAGCCATAGAAAAAAGATAAAAAGGAAATCCAGCCATTTGCAACATGTGGATGGGTCTTGAGAGCATTATGCTAAGTGAAATCAAATAGCGAAAGACAAATACTGTATGATCTCATTTATATGTGGAATTTAAAAAAAAAAACAAAACTCAGAAACAGAAACCAGAATTGTGGTTTCCACAGGCTGGGGGCAGGGGCGGTAGAGGAAACTGGGTGAAGGTGGTCAAAGGTGATAAACTTCTAGTCATAAGATTAATAACTTCTAGGCATATAATATACAACATGATGATTATAGTTAATATGTATTGGATTGCGGAGGGTGGGCTTGGGAGGGGTGGAAAAAAAAATAATAAAAAGAAAAAAAAAAAAGAATATGTATTATATATTTGAAGTTGCTAAGAGATCTTAAAAATTCTCATCATAAGGAAAAAAAAATTTAGGGGTGCCTGGGTGGCTCAGTCAGTTAAGCACCTTACTTGGCTGGCATGATCTCAGGGTCCTGCGACTGGGGCTTCCTGCTCAGCCGGAGTCTGCTTGTTTGTCTCTCTCTGCCCCTCCTCCTGCTTGTGCTCTCTCTGTCTCTCTCTCAAATAGATGAATAAAACGAAAAAACGAAAGAGAGTGGGATGAAGGGCAGAGGGAGCAGCACACTCCCTGTCAAGCACAGAGCCCAATCCGGGACTCAATCCCAGGATTCCAGGATCATGACCTAAGCAAAAGTTTTGTATGCTTTTTAAGAAACCACTTTACTGGGGCCTGGATAGTTCAGTGGGTTAAAGCCTCTGCCTTCGGCTCGGGTCATGATCCCAGGTCCAGCAGGGAGCCTGCTTCCTCCTCTCTCTATGCCTGCCTCTCTGCCTACTTGTGATCTCTGTCAAATAAATACATAAAATCCTTAAAAAAAAAAATTTTAAAAAGTCCTCACAGAAGACATGAGCTGGAATTTTATTACCATGTTTAAATAATAACAATAATAGCAACAATCTTTGGATTTTGGGTTCACTCCTTCTCATCATACAAGAGCTCTTGAGTTTTTCAGAATTCCAACTAATGCAGCCCAATAATTTGAGCTTGAGAAATAAATTCAGTATGAGAAAATAAAACAGTAGTTCTTTCATGATTTTCACATGGATGTTTTCACAAATTTAGATAAAGACAGTGTTCTTTTTTATCTAATTTTTTTTAAGTCTAGCTTCCATATATAGATCAGAGAAATTATAAAATCACTACTCTTTCAACAATTCAAAAACAAAGCACAATGTCCACAGAAAGCTTTTCTGTTAAGGTTTTCTTTCTGAATCTTTCTTTACATAAACTTAGCCAATGCTATCATTCTCACAATTATGCATCAATCTGACCTAACTAAATCTCTGATCATCACATTTTTATAGTCCTCATAACCAAGTGATTATGAAGGAAAAGTTTCTCCATCTTCATTAGAACATCAGTATTACCATCACATACAGGTGCAAATGAAAAAGATTTACTTGTAATATTGAGTGTTCGGTAAGAATGCAAAGCAACCAAGAATTTCAGACACTGTTGGTAGGAATGTAAATTGGTACTACCACTTTAGGAATCTCTTTGCCAGTACCTATTAAAGCTGAAAACATACATTCCTTCTCAACTAGCAATTCCATTCTTTTTTTTTTTTTTTAAGATTTTATTTTTTTATTTGTCAGAGAGAGTGAGCACAGGCAGACAGAGTGGCAGGCAGAGGCAGAGGGAGAAGCAGGCTCCATTCTGAGCAAGGAACCCGATGTGGGACTTGATCCCAGGATGCTGGGATCATGACCTGAGCCGAAGGCAGCTACTTAACCAACTAAGCCACCCAGGCGTCCCGCAATTCCATTCTTTATTAACACTATATATATGTTCACCAGAAGGCAAGCACTATAATGTTCATAAGAGCATCATTTGTGACAGTGCCAAACTGAATCCATCAACACTATCATGCATGCATTGGGGCACTTGGGTGGCTCGGTTAGTTAAGGATCTGCCTTTGGCTCAGGTGGTAAACCCAGCATCCTGGGATGGAGTCCCATACTGGGCTCCTTACTCAGTGGGGAGTCTCCTTCTCCCTCTGCTTCTGCCCCCACTCCGTTGTGCACAGACGCATACACGCTCTCTCTCTCAGATAAATAAATTCTTTTTAAAAATAAAAAGTAAAACGCATATATTATGCTATAGTCACACAATAGAATACTACACAAGAATGAGAATTAAGAATTTTTTTTAAAAGATCTTATCTATTTACTTGAAAGAGAGTGAAAGAGAGTGGGATGAAGGGCAGAGGGAGCAGCACACTCCCTGTCGAGCACAGAGCCCAATCCGGGACTCAATCCCAGGATTCCAGGATCATGACCTAAGCAAAAGGCAAACATCTAACCAACTGAGCCACTCAATTAATTGAGAATTAACTGAGCCCTGAGAATTAAGAAATTATTATGACCTGCAACATGAATGAAACTTACAAACACAACACTGACCAAAAGAGCCAGAAACAAAGAGTATATACTGTACTACCCCATTTACAAAGTTCAAAAACAGGCAGAACTACCCAAATATGTATATATTTATGTCAAAACTTACCAAACTACAGATTTAAATATATGCAGTGTATAACATGTTAAAATGCTTCAATAAATCTGTTTAAAAATGAACAAATGGCATTAGAAGCCAAGATAGTGGTCACCCTTAGAAGACTGGACAGTGGGGGTAGACAGATGCATGAAGTTATGAAGAAGAATTCTAGGACACGAGTAATGTTCTGTTTATTGATCTGGGTGCTAGTTACATGGATATGTTTCCTTTGTGAAAACTGATCATGCTATATATTTACAATATCTGCATTTTTTAAAATATTCAATGCAAAGTTCACTTTAAAATTTGTATAATTGAAACCTCTTCATCTTCGCACTTTCTTTTCACTTTAAGTTACTCTGTCAAGTGTCTCATGTGCTACTTTCCTTATTTTCACAGAAAAAATTTACAATATAATCCAAATAATGACATTCATTTTTCTGCCAGCATTAAACACACTTCTGTGCAACTCTGTAGGCAATAAAAGGCTGGCTGACTGAAAGCAGTTATTTAACAGTGGTTAGTGCTAAGATTTTGAGAAATTACCTCTTTCTACCTCATATAATGTATACGTTCACATATATAAAAATACATACCCACATACACATACACAAATATTTTCTGTAGTATTTGGCTATATTGTGATTATTAGGAAACCTATAAATTATTACACACAAACAGTGCTGATACAATTGTTAAAGTTCAAGTCTGTGGACACATGTCCCTGCTATTATCATTCTTCCTGTGCTTATACAAGACACACGTGGAGATCAGTCTTTAAACGTTATACTTGGCACTTTATATGTAGTATATATAGAGACATGTAATCTAAAATTTAAACATCTCTAAGAAGCAGTATTCAAAGAAAATTAAGATAAAAAATATGAGGTAGTTAGTAAATGCAGGAAAACAAAATGCATTCTTTTAGGTAAGAATGTAACCATGGTATGGTTGACTCAGCAATGAGTGTTTACATAGTCACAATTTTGAAAATACTTTATCTGGATTTAACCAGAAATTAAAAATTGATCCCACTAAGAAGAATCAAGTGAAAAAGGAGGAAATGGGAGTAATAAAAAGAAGGAAATTTCTTCTCTAAAATTCTAAGTGGATATAGCATATCTAAAATAATCAATGAGGGTGCCTGGGTGGCTCAGTGGGTTAAAGCCTCTGCCTTCGGCTCAGGTCATGATCTCAGGGTCCTGGGATTGAGTCCCGCATCGGGCTCTCTGCTCGGCAGGGAGCCTGCTTCCTCCTCTCTCTCTCTACCTGCCCTCTCTGCCTACTTGTGATCTCTCTCTGTCAAATAAATAAATAAAAATCTTAAAAAAAAAAAAAAAATCAATGAATAGAGGAACATACATATTTTTAGCAATAGGAACATAAGTACAAGAAGAAACAACTGAAGAAATCATTGCCTCTGGAAACTGATATCATAGGGAGTTTAGGCTTGGTGACTGGGTAGTGGCTACCACTTTTCATTATAAACCTTCAAATGTGTGCAACACTTTCAAGTATAAAATAAGATAGTGCTTTAGTTTTTTTTAAGTTGTTTTAAGGGAGAGAACCACACTTTGACAAGTCTTCTAAAAATACGGTTTTACTATTAATCATAGAGAACATGGTAACATATGCCATACACACACACACATATAAATATGAAACATTTTAAACTGGCATATGAAATCTATGGCTTAAACCCATTAAAAATGCTAATTCTTAAGTTCATTGTCAGATGCCTTATGTTCTTTTTTTTTAACATTGTATTTTGCTTTGCTATTACTTTTTGTTTGTTTGATTTATACAGACTGTGAAATGAACACCACAAAAGGTTCAGCTAATTAAGCTTTATGTTCTGTGTTTACTGACTGTGGAACTGTTCCTAGGTCTTTAGACAATTATAGCATGCCATACCTATATGAGAATTTTTACTTTTACCTCTTACTTGTTACAAAAAAACAAAACAAAACATATAAACCCTAAAGCTGCAAATACTTAGGAACTTCCCCAACCAATATGTTGATATTAGTAAAACAAAACAAAACAAACAGAAAAATTGGAGATTCATCTAGTTTTCTTAGAATCTATGACCTGTAGTTAGAAATAGAATCAAGTACATACCATCAGAGGAATACCCAGTAAGGCCTCCAAAAATGACTAGCACATAGCTAACATCAAGCTCCCTCATGATCTCATAGGCTTTTTCTTCTGTGGATGCCATTGCCTAGAAAAATAGATGCACATTTCTCAGACCAAAATTCCAAGTCATATAATCCCTCAGAGAGAAATATTCCCGACTAGACCCTGTGCGCCAAACACTCAAATGATCCCTTCATCTTACCTGCCCTACTCGAGAGATATGGGTATTATTCCATGTGTTATTGTCCACTAAAATTGTCCGATTCGCCATAGCTGTAATTTGGTAACCATAATCCCACCATGACATGACCTTCGCATCCTGAAAAAAGAATGGGAAATGAAAATAAGCTTGCTGCCTCAAAAAATCAAATACAAGAAAAGACCTGGAAGGGCAACTAATAGTAAGTGAAGCAATGCCTAGCCAGAAAATAAATCCTGGCACTTGGTCCTACGTTTATAATATAATCATGAAATATCAGAGCAAATTATATAATCCAACATTCCCAATACTTTCATCTTAGATCACCTTATATAAACAAGCATAATAGGATGGAAGGTATAGGGGACTGTGTAATATTTCCAAATAATCTGGTGTCATGAGGTAATTATATTAAATAAATGATCTTTAACAATAAACAAAAATAGTTAATATCAAGATGCGGGGGAATATAAGCCACAGAATATAATGGACAAGAGTTAAAAAATTCTTATAGCTTTGATTAACAGTCTAACTCAGAAAGGTTATTCCCAATAGCTCTGCAAAGAAAATCACTTCAGATTCTCAAAAGGTATAAACCAAAATATTAAAAGTGATTATCATCAGGTGTTGACTTTATGGAAAATTTGTTACCTTTTTTCTTGCTTCTATTTTCTGATTTCTTTTACAGTTAGGGTGGTCTACCTCATGATAAAATCACCTCGCTGTCAGAGTATAGATGATTACACCAGTAAGGATACAGAAAAAGTCCTGAATTGAATGGAGGCTGACCATCAGGGCTCATTCAACACCAGGGTTCTATAGTTAAATTTCTCCAGGTTTTCTACCCATCTAAAAGCTATACAATTCACTATCACAGTAAATGTCTCCCACTTCCCCATACCCCTCAATCCAACTCCTCCCAAATTTTTACCTCTGGAGTATTGTGACGAAGCCAATAGTAAGCTTCTCGAAAGTCATCAAAGATGATCCTACTGCCATCCCCACCACGGGCAGACAGCACAATGGAGGGAGAAGAGTAGGCCTCACTGGTCACCCAGGTTGAATGAAAGGTGTAGGTAATGAGAAAGAAAGCCATGACCAGTATCATCCCACTTGCCACCTAAACAAGGAAGAATTGTGTTGTAAAGCAAATTAGATTTAAACAACTCAGAACAGGGGCACCTGGGTGGCTCAGTGGGTTGAAGCCTCTGCCTTTGGCTCGGGTCATGATCCCGGGGTCCAGGGATCGAGCCCCGCATCGGGCTCTCTGCTCAGCGGGGAGCCTGCTTCCTCCTCTCTCCCTCTGCCTGCCTCTCTGCCTACTTGTGATCTCTGTCTGTCAAATAAATAAATAAAATATTTTAAAAAATAAATAAACAACTCAAAACAGCTTCTTACACACAATATAGATGAGATGAAGCAAAACAAGTCAGGGGATATACAAGTTCACTCTGACCACTATGACAATACTCTATTCCCTCACTCAAAAAACAGATACATACACACACACACACACACACAGAATTTCCCAAGCCTGTTCTTAGTGTTGCTTAATTCTCACTTCATTCTTAATAGGGTAAGTGGAATCCTGTTGCTTCTTGCTCTTCTTGTCTGGACGACTTATGTCCAAATTCTTCATGTAAGTGGACAGCACTTGAGAGACTCCAATGCCAGAAAGAATGCACATAACAGGTGCCAAAACTAGCATAAGACGCACCTATAAGAGACAGGAAGCAAACAAAAACAGTCTAATCAGAGTTTTACAAATTACAGATTTCAACCTATTAGTACATCATGACATCAGTTCAGTGGTTTTCAACAAACATGATTTCTCAATAAAAAAAGAATATGAAAAAATACTTGATATATCTACAATAGAAGTATGTATTTCTTAAACTGTTTTCAGTTTTATATGTATATGTGTCCCAAATAACGGTTTGTTAAAGAATGTATTTAACTATGGTTTAAGAAGCACTGTTTTACTACAATACATAAAATCTCTCCGCTTTCAACAATCTAACACTGGACAATCTTCCCAAGGCTTTAAGGGGAAAATGTCAACTCTTTTAAGACACACAGAAAGAGAGGGGAAGAAACCTGCCCACAGTCACTTTCTTCAACAGAGTATATGTACCCTTCCTGACATAAGGTTATGGAAGCCAAGAACGCTGGGCCCCACAACCAGAATGTATCGGTCCATTATACACCCTTGAGAAGGAGCAGCAACAGTGAGCAGTTTTACAACTCAGCCCCTCAAATGTTCTGAGGGAAGCATGTGCACAATCATCAGTACATTCTGAATCCTGCCATGCCCCTCAGAGTCAGGGGCAGGGATGTTGCTAAGACTGAGGGCATTCCTCACCATGACAGCCGAAAAGTACATGCTGGTCACACCATACATGATGATGAAAATCCGGGCATCAGATAGGTTGCTAAAGCAGTAATAGAGACCAACTACAAAAGTAAAAACAAAAAGAAGTAAGCAGCTACAATAAATATTCATAGATACGTGCAAAGATGTTCACTACAGAACTCTTTAAAATACCAAAAAGTCAGAAAACACCTAATATCCAACATAAAAGACCTAATTTTTATAGTATATTTATATAATAGAATACAATACATCAATTAAAATATCGCTGCAAGATATTATGGACCATTTGCCTTCTTACATATCTCTGTACTTAAAAAAATATTTAAATATCATATCTCTAAAATAATACTAATAACAGAAATTATGAATCTTTATAAAATGAAAAAAATTGGGGAAAAACTTTATCATCTCATTTTTATTCAATAAATTAACTGGATGAGGGGGGCCTGGCTGGCTCGGTCAAAAGAGGATGTGACACGGGATCTCGGGGTCATGAGTTTGAGCCCCATGCTGTGTGCAGAGATTACTTAAAAAAAAAAAAAAAAAGTAATTAAAAAAAAAAACTAATGGGTGCCCGGACAGCTCAGTCGGTTAAGGGCATGATCCCAGGGTCCCAGGATCAAGCCTTGCATAACGCTCCCTGCTCAGCTGGGAGTCTGCTTCTCTCTTTGTCCCTCACCTCGCTTGTGCTCTCTCTCTCACTCCCTCTCAAATAAAATCTTACAAAAAAAAATAAAAACCAGCCCTAAAATAAATAAATAACTGGATAAATATACATTAGAATGTTAACAGTAGCAATAAGTACGTGGTGAGAACTGAAATTTCTGTTTTTAAACTTGTCTATATTTTTTACAATAGACAACTTAATTTCGTAAGAAAAAAAATAGAAGTTATATTACTTTAAAAAAAAAAGGAGGAAGCACCCCACCTCTAATAAATCCAAAAACATATCTGGATTGGCTAGAAGATAAGTAGCTGAGTCTTTACAATCAGCCATGCCTATTCTCAAACTTCAGTACTGCTAAGCAATAAACGGGGAAGAGTCATGGATAGGGGATGGGAGAGAGAGGTACACTGAAAGTACTCAAAAACCAAAACCAAAACCTGAATCCAAATTTAAGCTGAATTTTAACCTATAACACAAATGAACAGAAAACTATAAGGCTCTGAACTTGCCAGCATCTCTAACTGTTCAACTTCTTACTTCTACTCTGCCTCAAATATTAGAAAAATGCTTAGCCATCCTTTGCATGGCATAGGGTAAAGGCGAAAAAACAGAAACAACAAAACACAAGGATGAGGGTAATTTACTTATTTAAATCAATTGGTGTTTCTTACAAAAGAAGGCCACCTCAGAACAAGGCAGACAGACCTGGAAACATGAAGACCAGAAGCTGCAGATCAAAATAGTAAGAGGACCAGGTCGTGGGCTGGTGTTCAGACACAGAAGCAATGATGGGGATGTTGTTCTTAGCATAAGAAGGATCCAGCAGTGAGTAGAAACGCCCCGTCCAGGGAGATATTTTTCCTGGCAGCAAAGAAGCAACAAACATTTCACAATCATTCCTGAAACAAAATAACCTCTGATCCTAACTAATCACAATTTTCCATTTTAATAAGCGTCTCTGAGACAGAGAAGGATTAGGTTTTTGTTAAAATGCCAACATTACTTTCAGAATTTCATTCCATCCTTTCCTTCAAAGTTGAGAGTACTTTTTGTCAGCACAGCTAGCAAAGTAAAATCAGGCTGTGCATAAACTTCAGAGATGGGAGGCCAAAGTGCTTCCTCTAAGGGTTTTAGGTCAAATTTGGCAACCATGGCCAACTCTATAAACTAAGTCAGCTCCATCCTCCAGTGCTACTCCGAAGTAGACAATACACTAAGACATGGGCATCAGATCAGCTCAGAAGTGAGGAAAACGTGGCATGCTAAACAGCCATGGGTTAGTGCATATGGGATTAGACAAGGCCATGTTTGTAGGATATGGCCAGCAGTGTTGATTTTTCCCACGCTACCAAGAAGAAAAAAAAAAAAGAGAGAGAGGAGAAAAACCAGCAAAGTGAGATACAGTCCTTTTACCAAGTGTGTTTCTGACATTAAGACCTACTCGAACAAGACATTCTACACAGAATCCAAAACTGGGCTGACAATTAGACTGAATGTGAGGAAGCAGAACTTTATAATCTTGGGAGGAAAAGAATGAATCTTTCTGTGGTCAAGAAATAACCCATATTTTTGAAGTTTATTACATGTTCCATACCCATTCACACAAGCTGTGAGCCTTTCCTACCTGTCAGCATGAGGAGAGCTCCCACAGTGAGAAGGACAAAGCCTACCAGGGAGATAACGCTTCGGAAAAGAACTTCAAACTGCTGTGGATTCAACTTGCTGCGCAGATAATCCACAAAGGCATGGATCTGGCAGAGACCAAAGACCCCAAAGGCCGCCATGTGCTCTGATGAAAGGACGGGCTGTAGGTAAAAGCATATATATGACAATGTTGAAAAGCACTGGATCCAGCCTAGACCTGAATTATCCTGACCTAGTTTGGACCAAACAAAGGGTCCACGGAGTTCTGAGGCTCAGAGGATTTAGCCAATGGAGGGAAGGGTCTACTTCGCCCCCCGCATTTTCCAAGGAGTACTTGGAGTCCTCTAAAGCATGCCATATGTTATCATTATCATACCTCTGGCCTTTGCTTCGGCTATTTCTTTAGCCTAGATAGCAATTTTCTCATTTTTCCAAAATTTGCATTCACAGAAATTCTCATCACTCAAGGCCCAATGCAAATACCACTTCCTCCTAATCTGCCAAATTGAAATCCATTATGCCCCTCTATGTTCAATACACTTTAGATCCCTTCCATTACTTACTAATTCTTTCTTTGCTTAGATCAATGGTTCTCAAACTAGTGAGCACCATAACCATAGGGAGAGCAAAGACAGACTGTGGAGTCCTCACCTAGAGTTTGATGCAGTGGGTCTCTGATGCAGTCCCAGAATTTATATTTTTTTAATGAAAAATTTGTGGAGTTAATTTGCTTCTTCAGAATACTGAAATTTTTATTATTATTTTTTGTAATCTCTATACCCAACATGGGGCTCAAACTCATAATCCCAAGATCTTCAAGTGGCATGCTCTACTGAGTCAGCCAGCTGCCCCAGAATTTGCATTTCTAAGAAGTGCCCAGATGCTGCTGGTCCAGGAATTACATTTCCAGAATTGTTATGTTACCAAATATAGACATCTGCCTGTATTTCCTTCCCTGCAAGACTATGACTCCCTTAAGGACTAGGACTCTATTTTTAATTTTTATATTTCACTGATTAGCAAATTGCAGACAGCAGGTGATCAGTAAGGAAAACACTGCTGACCTCTGAATAAGAGTCCCATTTCTATCAGAATTTTACATGAGAAATCAAACACACCACTTAATTCTTTGGTTTCACAGTTGTGTCTTAACACTATGAGTAATGTGGTTTAAACGTTTGTGTTCTGCTTCCTAAAGGACTTTCACACAGGCCCAATCAAGAAGTTCAGGGGTCATTACTAATACAGGGACTCATCAACATTAAAAAGGACTAGAAATAACTTTGCATTTATATCAACTCAGCTCAAAATGTCTCTCCTCCAACAAACCTAAGCCGAATTAAACATTCAATTCTAACTTCATGCAACAAATCTTAACGCACCCTGGAAGCAGACTTTAATGACCAATGATTCTGTTGACCAATTCTAATGACCAATTGCTTCAGTTACCACGACAGTCCCAGGTTAGACTATGAACAAGTCTTACTCTCTTCATCAGAATCCAAGATAAATCAAGCTAATTGGAGCTGTTTAGAGAACATAGAAAAAGATAAAACTCTACTTGGGGTGCCTGGGTGGCTCAGTGGGTTAAAGCCTCTGCCTTCTGCTCAGGTCATGACCTCAGGGTCCTGGGATCGAGCCCCACATCGGGCTCTCTGCTCAGCAGGGAGCCTGCTTCCTCCTCCCTCTATGCCTGCCTCTCTACCTACTTGCAATTTCTGTCAAATAAATAAAATCTTAAAAAAAAAACAAACAAACAAACAAAAAAAAAAACTCTACTCAGTCTAGGGCTCACCTGAAAACCCACAAAGGAGATCTGCATGGAAAGAATGGTGCCCAGGCAGTAAACAGTACAGTAGGCCACGTAGATCCGATGGGAGAAACGTCCTGTGAGCATCAGCACCAGTACATGAAGAGGGATCAAGTTGATCAAGAACACATAACCTCCCCATGAAGAGACCTATGACAGGATAAAAAAGAACAGTTCCTCTCAGTATTCCTCCTCAGGCCCCCACTATAACTTCAGGTATTACCTGTGACCTTACAAAGAACACCTCTTTACAGTAACTATAAACTTCATTTATGCTAAGTGGCTTAAAGAGTTTAAATAACTGACTTCTTTAAATAGGAAAATCAAATTCACACTTATTACTGTAACTCAATCCCCTATTCTCTATGCCTCCTGCCATCATGATCACAAAAGAAGTATCTAACCCTCAGGGTTAATCCAGATGCAATCGATTATAATGTTATAGGGAGGATTTAAGGATTCATAGCAAGTAGAAGCAGTTAAGAGAAGTCTAAGTGAACACATAAGACTGAACAGGAAAAAACATAACCAATATGTACCCATAGGACATATGGTATCTGGAGATCTTTAAAAATTAAAAACATTATCTCTACCTTGCTATTACACAATGGATGGATATCCACACCTGCCTTGGACTGGGCTTTGTAGGGACACAAGAGACAATACAGACTTCTAGCCTCTAATCCATGGTCTCAAAGCCCAAGAGCTATTTCCAGTTTCTATCAGTTGATCCCAACAGAGACACTTGTGGAAGAAAGGAGTGAAAAGTTACCATGTAGAAATAAGCAAGGGCACACTTGGCTGCCCAATAGATGGAACCAGTCTTTACTGCTTTGATCCACATGTAGTAGGTGAGTAGCATACAAAAGATGGCAATCCCTGCAAAAAGAACAGAGTAACAATTCAATAAAAGGCCATACTGGCACAATGTTTAAGAATACTATTCTGGAGGTGCTTAGGTGTGGCTCAGGTGGTTAAGGGTCTGCCTCAGCTCAGGTCATGATCCCAGGGTCCTGGAATCGAGCCCCGCATCAGGCATCTTCACTCTCTGATCCTCCCTCTTGCTTGTCCATTCTCTAGGTATCAAATAAATAAATAAAATCTTAAAAAAAAAAAAAATATTGGGGCACCTGGGTGGCTCAGTGGGTTAAAGCCTCTGCCTTTGGCTCAGGTCATGATCCCAGGGTCCTGGGATCGTCCGGCTTTCTACTCAGCAGGGAGCCTGCTTCCTCCTCTCTCTCTGCCTGCCTCTCTGCCTACTTGAGATCTCTGTCTGTCAAGTAAATAAATAAAATCTTTAAGAAAAAAAAAAAAAAAAGAATATCCATTTCTTAGGGCACCTGGCTAGCTCAGTTAGTTAAGCATCTGCCTTTGGTGCTGGTCATGATCCCAGATTACTGGGATCAAGCCCTGCATCAGGCTAGGCTCCATGCTCAGCAGGCAGTCTGCTTCTCCCTTTTCCTCTGTGCCTCCCCACCACTCATGTTCTCCTCACTCTCTCAAATAAATAATAAAATCTTTTTAAAAATATGTAATAGGGACACCTGGGTATCCTTCGTTGAAGACACCTTCGTTGAGCCGCTGCCTTTAGCTCAGGTCATGATCCTAGAGTCTTAGGACCGAGTCCCACAACAGGCTCTTTGCTCAGCAGGGAGCCTGCTTCTCTCTGCCTCTGCCTGACACTCTGCCTGCTTGAGTGCTGTCTCTCTCTCTCTCTCTCTCTCTGATAAATAAATAAATAAATAAAATCTTAAATAAAATAAAAATATGTAAAAATAATAAAATCTTTAAAAAAGACTATTCATTTCTCTTATCTAGAAAACAAAGCAAATGATTACAATGTTAAAATATTAGTAACATTCAACACTAAACTAACTCTACTTTTATGAATCCAGAGAAGAGCAAAAGGCCTAACATAAGGAAAATTACCAGCTACCTTTCTAGAGGAAATGACAGAGAGATTATAAATTTGTCTGAGGTCCCTTCCTCCCATTTGTAATCTTCTCACCTAGATACCATTTTTGCTATTGCTAAACATCAGATACGAACTCAGATTCTACTGCACTTCCTCAAGATCTACTGAATAATGAGATGAACAGATCATCTTCAGCATTTTAAGTCTTACCTTCATTATCGTAGGAGCCAGCCACAGATCGGGAGATATACCCAGGAACTACAGCAATCATGGCAGCAGCAAGAAGCCCAGCCCCTGCGTCCTTTAAGAAAAGAGGGGTAACAGAAAGTTAACATCATTCACTCCTGATAGACAAGGATCCACTAGTCCATTCTACTTAAAATGTGCCAAGAGAACAGTCCAACAGTTCCAAGGTAGAAGTGATGCTAGAAGTGCTAGAAATGTTCGCAGCATAAGAAAGCTAAAAACTTCACAAGCAATCCCCCATGATAAGACCAGCTTCTCTTAAACGGAACACACATCTGCTAAGGACAGACAAATCATGTAAGCTGTCAGACATCAGATACTGCCCCAGAATGGGCTGTTTGGCTGGAGTATTCCCAGGCTTATGAGTAAGTACTATCCCTAACAATACCTGCACACTGCCAAACAGTCATACCTCTAAAAGTTATGCAAGGATAATCAAAGGAAGACAATTATTACCTAAGTTAGCTAAAAAGCCAAAAGGTGATCATCTATCTGGACTAAAGCTGACAGGAGCTTGGATAATAAAGTTGGAATACCACAAGGCAATCTGTGAGCTCAGAAGAGAGGAACAACAAAATATAACTCATCACTCCAAAAGCGAGTAAGGACTTGTCTGTTGAAAGAGTCAGATTTGGAAGAAGGACAGCAAAGAGAAGGATTAAAAGGTTTCCAAACTAAACTCAAGTGTCCCAAGACCTCCTACTAGTTTATCACCTCTCAGGTATCTCCCTGACACCACAGCCACAAACTAAGAATAGCACCCAAGAAACCAGGATCAGCAATGTGGAACCTAGAAATAGAGAGTCAGTACTGTGAAGCCTACTACAACAGTGGTTTAATTATTTTTAAATAATGTTTAAAAAAAATCAACAAATAACTGCTAAATGTGCACTGCCAGTAGGAAATATTAACCATTTTGGAACACTTCCTGTGTTTTTCCTCTCCCTTAGGTTGTAAGAACTTCAAAATCTAAAGCTCACACTTCACATTTTAAATGTTTTTATTTTCCTTATGTAGAAATTTACATTTGATCTTCAAATGTTCTCTATAAGGACAAACAGTTGTTAATACAGAGAAACCACATATTCTAGGAAGGGGCTGGAGTGAACCCAGTAATTCAGCCTAGCCAAAGCTGTCTTTAGTCTCTGGCTCCCTGCCCTTCTCTGGCCCTTGGTCCCCCACCCTCTAGCATCTACTAGAGGGGTTCAACATTCATTCCCAAGCCTATCACCCCAAATCCTTCACCTTGAGCTCTTTGGTAAGGTGGTACGTGACGATAGTGGTGAAGGAAGAGAAGAGAGGGGCCAGGAACACACAGACATTCCGAATGTCAATGGTGATGTGGAAAAAATGGAGTACATGGTAGATTGCAGCAGAAGTGATCATTAAGCCTGTAACAGGAAGAAGAAAATCCATTAGGTTATCTTACTGAGACAATAAACTTAAGGGAAAGAGAAGGAGAAAACCGAAGTATCAATAGTGGTAACAGATCCAGACAAACCATCAGAAATACTAATACAGAAACTGTGGCAGGCCTAGAAATTCCAGAACTTATGAAAATCCAGCCATCCCCAACTCCCATACATGTTCTCCTGTATACATAAGATCCATTTTTAGGAATCTGTAATCAGAATGAATTTACAGTCATCACAAAATGAAGATATTAAAAATAAGGGAAACTGTTCCATAATACAGAAATGCCTTCTCTTTAAAAATTTTTTTAAAAATCCTGTTCCTCTCACCTGGATAAATTGTTCCTCCAATGATTCGTCCCAAAGGGTACCAGGCCCGGTCATCAAACCAGTTATGGAATTTATAAAATCCCTCTTCAGCCAGGAACCGGGTAGTCCGATAATTAAAGTATCTATGGCAAGAAAGAAATGATGGGTGTCTCCTCCCCTTCCTACTCAAATACTTGTACCAATTTGAAGATAATTTTGTTCCTCAGGTTTCACCACTGAGGAACTTAACCATTACTCTAATAAAAATCAGTTTTGTACCAAAAATTATGCCAAGAATGAAAATCATTTTACAAGGACGCCTGGGTGGCTCAGTTGGTTAAGCGGCTGCCTTCAGCTCAGGTCATGATCCCAGCGTCCTGGGATCGAGTCCCACATCGGGCTCCTTGCTCAGCAGGGAGCCTGCTTCTCCCTCTGCCTCTGCCTGCCACTCTGTCTGCCTGTGCTCGCTCGCTCTCTCTCCCTCTCTCTGACAAATAAATAAATTAAAAAAAAAAAAAGAAAGAAAATCATTTTACATTACCCTAAGTCCCCTCAATTCTAGCTCTATCCTTGTCTCAACTAATGCACCGCTTCTCTAAGAAGGAAATGCAACTGGAGCCTAACTCAAGCAGGATACCTCTTTACCAGCCTGAAAATTAGTAGGCATAAGCACCAGTCAGAGAATTCAAGCACCAAACACAAAACATCTGAGATGCAGGCACCAATAAATTTGGCCCTTTCCAAGAGACAGGAACATATAAAAGAACATTTTGATGCCACATAGGAGTACACAAGGATAACATCAAGTGATTAGCATCTCTGAAGATGTTGATGTAACATCCACACACCTTACAATTCTTTTAAACAACTAAGTAACACAAACTTTTTTTTTTTAGTAACAAAACTTTTTTTTTTTTAAGATTTTATTTATTTATTTGACAGAGAGAGACACAGCAAGAGAGGGAATACAAGCAGAGGGAGTGGGAGAAGGAGAAGTAGGCTTCCTGCTGAGCAGGGAGCCTGATATGAGGCTCGATCCCAGGGTGCTGGGATCATAACACAAGCCGAAGGCAGATGGTTAACGACTGAGCCACCCAGGCACCCCGTAACAAAAACTTCTTTTTTTTCTAAAAAGATTTTATTTATTTATTTGACAGACAGAGATCACAAGTAGGCAGAGAGAGAGGGGGAAGCAGACTCCCCGCTGAGCAGAGAGCCCGACGTGGGGCTCGATCCCAGGACCCCGGGATCATGACCGGAGCCGAAGGCAGAGGCTTTAACCCACTGAGGCACCCAGGCGCCCCACAAAAACTTCTTAATGAGTGCTTAAACTTACAAGTCCTACTCATGTTACCTAAAATAGTTCTGTACATTGCCCACATAGTAACATAAAAATATAAACTACACAAAAATATGTGAGGAATGCCTGTCTGGAGTAGTTGGTGAGCACATGACTCTTGATCTCAGTGTTATTAAGTTCGAGCCCCACACTGGGTGTAGAGATTACTTAAAAATAAGATCTTTAAAAAGAGTATTTGACATAAAATGCTTGGAGTTATACATGGAAAGACCCAATTCTTTAGGTCCAAGGTACATAATCTCTTAAGTTTCTTATTTTAAAAGAAATAAGAGAATAAATTATTAAAAAAAATAGAATAAAAATAAGAATGACCAATAGACAATGAAAAGATGGTCAACATCATTCATCATCAGGGAAATGCAAGTCAAAACCACAATGAGATATCACCTTACACCTGTCAGAATGGCTAAAATAAAAAAGACAAGAAATAACAAGTATTGGTGAGGATGTGGAGAAAAAGGAACCCTCATGCACTGCTGGTGGGAGTGTAAATTGGTACAACCACTGTGGAAAACAGTACAGAACTTTCTCAAATTAAAAACAGAAATACTATATGACCCAGTAATTCCTCTACTGAGAATTTACCTAAAGAAATTGAAAACAGGGGCACCTGGGTGGCTCAGGCGTTAAGCATCTGCCTTCGGCTCAGGTCATGATCCCAGCATCCTGGGATCGAGCCTCATATCAGGCTCCCTGCTCAGCAGGAAGCCTACTTCTCCTTCTCCCACTCCCTCTGCTTGTATTCCCTCTCTTGCTGTTACCTCTCTCGCTGTCTCTCTCTCTGTCAAATAAATAAATATCTTTAAAAAAAAAAATGAAAACACTAATTTGAAAAGATATATGCACCCATATGTTTACTGCACCATTATCTACAGTAGCCAAGATACAGAAACCACCTAAAAGTCTATCAATATATGACTGGATTAAGGATGATACGGCGTATATATACACACACATATACATATATACACATGATGGAATATTACACAACCATAAAAAGATGAGATTATGCCATTTCCAGCAATATGGATAGACCTAGAGGGTACTCAGCTAAAAGAAAGACTGGATGACAAAGACAAATACCATATGACCTCACAATAATAAACAAAAAGCAGAATCAGACCTGTAAAAACAGAAAACAAACTGATGCTTACCAGAGGGGCAGAGGTTGGAGGGATGGGCTAAATGGATGAAAAAGCATGGGAAACACAGGCTTCCAATTACAGAATGAATAAGTCACGAGAGTAAAAGCCACAGCATAAGGAATATATTCAATGACACTGTAATAACATTGTTATGGTGACAGATGATAGCTACATTTGTGCTGACCACACCATGATGTATAAACCTGTCCAATCACTATGCGGTACACCTGAAACTAATGGAACACTGTACCAACTACATTCAAATAAAAATTTAATTAAAAAAGTAAAAAGAAGTTTAAAAAAAGGAAAAAATATAAATTAAAATATAAATAAATAAAAGGAATTTTTAATTACTAAAGGTAATGATGACTAACCACCTTTCCTGCCCATCCCTCTAACCCTGTTTCCTTCTTGGTCAGTCAAGTTTCAGCCGCTAAAGTAAGCAGAAGTAGCAGATGGCAGAAATCTCTATCCTTCTATTTGTTGCTGATGAATGTTATTTTGGTAACTATCACAGAAACACAGGGATGAGGGTAGCAGGCAGTCAACATATGTGAGAACTATGTTCTTTACCTAAGGGCAGGCAGGACAAGCCAGAGAAAGTATAAATTAGTGGGAAGAGGTCTGGACTGTGGTCACAAGACAGGCCTCAGTTTCCTGCTCCACAAAAGAAAGCATCAAATCACAAGATCTTTATAGTTCCTTCTAGGTCTCTGGCTACAAAGCAGACAGTCTCATTTTCCCTGACCATCTCGCCTCAATGTTTGTTCATCTAGAGAATCTGAGAAAAAGCTGTAACAGACTGGTGATCAAGAAACAAAAGGATATGTTTTCTCATTCATGAGAAAAAATATATAAATTGATTTGAGAGGCCCCAAAGGAAGTACCTGTGTGCCTCCAAAGTGCTTTCAAATACCTACACAAAATAACAAATTTGTAAATTAACTTTTATCAATGCTCCATAAGCTGATAGATGCTATTTTTAAAATATTAACAACACTTGAAGAACCTATGATTCTGGCTTTCCAAATTTTTAATTAGGCCTAAACTTAAGGCAATACAACATAGTGACTCTAGTGTCTAGAGATGGACAAACCTAGATTCAAATCTTGGCTCCTCCAAACATGTAACCTTCAACAGCCTCTCCCAGCCTCAGTCTCCTCATTTATATAAAGGAGAAAACAGCACCTCCATCTCACAGGGTTGTAAGGACTTAGAAATAATCTGTGAAACAGTGCTTGAAACAAAATGAATACTCCCCTAAAATCCCTATCAAACTCAGGGCTTTAAATTCTCTCCAATATCTTAGAACTTAACCAATAGGCCCAATTCCTATCATATAAATAGTTAAACAAAAAGTCGTAAATCTCAAGTTCAAGACTTGTGATTTTTCTTTTGAGCCTTAAACACACACCAGGCCCCTTTCCCTCAATTTGTATCACTAACTGTGGACCACAATGAGCAGCCAGACTTCTCTTAGCATAGCCACCTAATGAGTTCGAGAGACTTACTTGGTTAATTCCAATAAAAATGTCTCAAAAGAAAGCAATTATCTCCTTTTGAAAACTTGAGGGTTTTTTTTGCTCTAAGTATATAGGGAGCACATCCCCAATACCAAGAGCTGATTAGAATGTGAAATTTGAAACCCATGAACCTGAAAGCTTTCCAAAGCAAACATCAGACCAAGCAAAAGTACTCACGGATCAAACTCATGGATGACACTTTCAAATCTCAGGACAGCAAACAGACGAGTGGAGAACGCTGCAAAACCAGGAGAGTTAATATTTTAATGGTAGTCTGCCATGAAAAATAGTAGATTAATGTATTATAGGGATAACAGTATTATCAAGCAAAGAAGTCACAGGAAATATAAACTGATTCCTAAATAGGGAGTTCCTGGCTGGTTCAGTCAGTATAGCATGTGACTCCTGATCTTGGGCTGAACCCCATGTTGGGGGTTGAGTTTACTTTAAACAAAAAAAAAGAAAAGAGAGAGAGAGAGAGAGAGGGACACCCCTGAATAAATTATTTATCCATTCTCCCACATAGGGGAAACAAAAGAATTTCACTATTCCCTGACAATGACACCTACCACATAGGCAGGACACATTCATCTCCTTATTATTAAGGTGCTGAACAATGCATTCATTCATCTATTAATACTGCACTCAACTTACATGGTCATTTTTTATATATATTGACCTCCCCTCCCCACAACTAACCTTTACTTTGGAGCAAACTAAGAAGTAAAGCAAATCAAGACTATACTTATGACTCATCAAGAGCTAGAAAATCTTAAAAAAAAAAAAAAAAGAAATTTGAAAAAGGGACACCTGGGTGGCTCAGTTGGTTAAGCAGCTGCCTTCGGCTCAGGTCATGATCCCAGTGTCCTGGGATCGAGTCCCACATCGGGCTCCTTGCTCGGCAGGGAGCCTGCTTCTCCCTCTGCCTCTGCCTGCCACTCTGTCTGCCTGTGCTCGCTTGCTCTTTCTCCCTCTCTCTCTGACAAATAAATAAATTAAAAAAAAAAAAAAGAGCTAGAAAATCTTAAAAAACAAAACAAAACAAAAACCAGAATAAGTTCTGAAGAGATTTTCAGAAATACTAAAGTAGGCAACTAGACTGAAGACAATTGTCTTTTACAAAATTCAGTGTCCAAGGGTCCCCAGTATATCTTTCAGTCCTAAGAGAAAAGAGAATGAGCACAGCATGTTTCCCATTCTTTCTCAGATGATCTCTAGTCCTGACTTCTATAATCCTGTGTTTCTTATATCTTGTCTTCAAAAAATTATACTGATGGATAACAGTAAAAAGAACACATCACAATCTACTGAAAAGAACCAGGCATTTAAGAAAGCCATTCTTGATTTTTTTTTTTTTTCAAGATTTTCCCCTTTCCATCCCCAGAGAAAGCGAGGTCCACATGCACACTCACATAACACAGCTGCCATTGACAGAATGAGAAGCTTCAGAAGTGTGTCCTGCTTCTCATAGGACAACCGCAAAAATCCCAGCTTAGTCATCTTGACATCAATGGGTAGCAGAAGATGACACTCAAATAGCTGAAATGGAAAAGTCAACAGTGTAGGTTATTAAACACTTTCAACTTATCTAACTCATTTTCATAATTTATGGTGGCAAAAATCCATAAAGGAGACAGGGGCTAATGAACATGCCAGAGAGGGTCAGAGCTAATACTAACACCCAAGCCTTGCCTGAGGTATGGCTGACTGGCAAGGAAGTAGGCGTAAGTCAGGTCTATGTGCCAAGACTCAAAAGGAGTGACTGGACTCTATCATCATAATTCTGCTTCCCACTCCTTCACAGCTAACAAGTACAGAATCACTACTGGCAATAGCGTGGTACAACGGGAGTAAAGAGCAAACAGGGGAATAGAAAAAAAGGTGATTGGGGAAGAGATGCAAAGAAAATTGGAAAGACTGGAAATAGAGAAAAAAAT
The DNA here is from genome assembly GCA_004024625.1 of Mellivora capensis. Taxonomy (NCBI): domain Eukaryota; kingdom Metazoa; phylum Chordata; class Mammalia; order Carnivora; family Mustelidae; genus Mellivora; species Mellivora capensis. Next base: position 43,908 of record PISX010014480.1, read on the forward strand.
AATTAAATGGAAAAAGAGAGCATTCTTTTAAAAAGCAGAAATGGGGACGCCTGGGTGGCTCAGTTGGTTGAGCGGCTGCCTTCAGCTCAGGTCATGATCCCAGTATCCTGGGATCGAGTCCCACATCGGGCTCCTTGCTCAGCGGGGAGCTTGCTTCTCCCTCTGCCTCTGCCTGCCACTCTGTCTGCCTGTGCTCACTCTCTCTGACAAATACATAAATAAAATCTTAAAAAAAAAAAAAAAAAGCAGAAATGTACGAAAGAAAGCAGGAAATGAATAAAGTACAGAGGTGAAAGCAGAAATCAGAGAAATAAGTCATGACTGAATTTCCCTGATTTGTGGCTGCCCTACATTTCAGCAGCAACTGACTGGCTGCAAGCTTCTTTCTGTACCAAATCCCAGTGGGGTCACAGGGTCAACTAAAGAGCATGACTGTTCGCTAATGCAGGTAGTGATGCACTCAAGAGGGAGAGATACGCATACACAGATGACTGCACTTTCAATTCCATATATCACGCTGCAACTACTGCTCAGATCTACAGCCAAGGCCAGCTGCCTATCTCAAGACTTGTCTGTAATTGACACCGCTGATTTAAGCCACTGATCTCAGTGACAGCTCATGGAAATAGATGACAATCTGAAGGCAAAAGAAAATGAATTTTTCCTACTGAAGCAAGAAAAGCACAGGGAAGAAAAAAAATTAGATTAAAATAAAATGTTGAAGGAAGGAGGTTAGCTATCTCTATTTAAGATAGTGCTACCTTCTTTTTCTTTTTTTAAAGATTTTATTTATTTATTTGAAAGAGAGAAAGTGAGAGAGAGAGAGAGAGAGAGAATGATTGGGGGAGGGGGAGAAGCAGACTGCCCTGCTGAGCAGGGAGCCTGACCTGCGGCTCCATCTGAGGACCCCGAGATCACCTGAGCCGAAGGCAGATGCTTAACTGACTGAGCCTAGTGCTACCTTTTTTTTTTTTTAAGATTTTATTTATTTATTTGACAGACAGAGATCACAAGTAGGCAGAGAGGCAGGCAGAGAGAGAGGAGGAAGCAGGCTCCCTGCTGGACCTGGGATCATGATCCCAGTGGATTAAAGGCAGGGGCTTTAATCCACTGAGCCACCCAGGCGCCCCACTAGTGCTACCTTCTTAAACCATAAGCTGATAAAGGGCCAAACGATTAAGAATATAGCAATAAAGGATATGCAACATTGTTCAAGACTGCAGGGGAAAAAAGGAAGCGGCATCCTTCCCAACCTTTTTCTCACTATTATTGGAGGAAAAGACAGGAAAAAATAACACTGAACTAGGTGGAAGGCATAAAGAATCATACATTCCCAGCTCCAACAACATCTTTTCCATAATTAACTGTCCCAGAGGAGTAGTTTTACATGTGTTTTTAAATTAAAACCCCAACATTTCACCCTCTCTTGCAATCAAAAATAAACATCTAACTTTAGGAAGTCAATAAACCTGCCATACCCCGCAGGTTTGTATCTGTTTTTCTGGAATGCCTGAAACAGAAAAATGGTTACACCACTGAGCTGATATGAGCCACATGCCCAGAAGAGTCAGCGGAGGAAATGAGAGGACTAGAACCTCTACCCGAAAACTGAGTACGGGAACTGGTAATTTAAGTCCGGACATTAATTAACAGAGTTTTCCTAGTGTGCTCTCTGGTCATTTTAGCATATCGCTAAAGTAAATAAGAGCAGAGACACTTTTATACACTTAGCAACTGCTCTCCCCAACGGTGCCTGGGAGCTGTGGCGTCCTAATCCCACCCTCGTTCTAGTTTCCAGGACTGCAACCTCCCCAGCCCAGTTTGCCCACACACTTTCTCATATCCTCTCACTCTTGTACGCCCCGCCTCACGCCCGTCTTCTGCTCACTCTAGCAGGTCCCAACTCCCTGCCTCCCACCTTCACAGAACTCAACACCTCTGACACTAGCCACCGCGGGCACCCCACCCCCTCAGCATCCTAAGCGCTTTCCTCTCCGGGACTAGTCCCAGGATCCGATCTTTCGCACGCCCTTCTGGCCCTAAGCGCACGCCCCATCCCGGACCTTCACATCTTTCCTTTCCAGGGTATCTCCACCCCACATCCCACGCCCCCTCCCCTGCAAGGCCCTAGACTCCGCTTCACACACACCACCCGCCGCCATTAGAGCCCCACCTCCTGCCTCCGTTCAGCGCCACCAACAACCTGGGCTGCATCTGCAGCTAATTCTCAAGTTATAGCCTAAGGCCTTCTCACCGGGCCAGCGTTCCTCAGGAATCCGCTCTGCTCCCTCTGCCATCCGTTCAGCGGCGCACCCAACCCTGGCAGCGGCCTGGTCCGCCTCCTGGACCTTTTCCCATTGGCTGGCTCAGGTTCGCTACCACACGTCGGAAGAGAGATAGGATTGCGAAACTGTCTGTCAGAGACAGAGGCGCGGACAAAGCCGCGCTCCCACTTCTTAACTGGACAATACAGATATCACTTAGCAGCCAGGAGGCGGGACTTAGTGCTCCCGCCGAGCTGTGATAGGCTCGCTCGTGAGAGCGAGAGCGCGGAAAGAACGTGCTCGGAACAGTTTGGTTGAGAGCAGAGAAGTGACGTGTCGGTCTGCAGACCCAGGAGTCGCGGGGTGAAGGTGTGGCGGGTTTACCCCAGTCATGTGACCAGAAGCGGAAACTACGCGAAGCAATAAACCGAATCTACAAATCCCAGAAAACCGGGCCAGGAGGCTTCTTGTCTCAGATTGGGAGAAAAGTGCAGAAATCGACCGTTACCTAACATAAGGTTAAAGGAGAGGAGGGAAGACTCTTCTACCTATCCTCGAGGAAAACTCAAACGGTTTCTGGTCCAGACCGCTATATCTTGTACAGGATGAGAATTCGCTCAAGAGTTGTTTTTGGCAGTGCTCCCGTAAACTGCGATAGACGAGAGAGCCCGGCCACAATTCTCGAAGCATATCCCTTTCTTAAGCCCCGCACTTCGTGAGCGAGCATCCCAAGGCCTAAGCTGGCAGGGTCTCCGCTGCCTGACTAGTAGTCAGCCACTGCCGCAGAGGCAGCCCTTCCAAGCGGTAGACAGGCTTTCTCCGGACACCCAGCACGCAGCCTTGCTGTGCCTTGTCAGCTCGCCCCTTTGTGAGATACCTGCCAGGGAAAGCTGCCCTAACCACTTTCCTCACTTTCTCCCGCTCAACCACACACGCCTCCCCCCAAAAAGCAATGCTGAAGGTAGGGAAGAGGGCGAAGGACGAAGTTCAGCAGCCAATTCCATCCTCCCTCAAACACTCACGTACACATACACACTGCAGTCAGCGCCAATGCCACTCATTTATCTTACTATTGACGCTGCTATGAATGCAGCCGACCGAACATACGGAAAGCACATTTGAATCTGTGCTTCAAAATCAGTGCTTTTCACAATTCACATGACCAGGTTGACCCTGGAACGTTATGAATCAACAGCTGTCTGCTTGTTTTGTTTTTACAATGTGTTCAATGTAATCTTATTAACGCACGGACACTAAAGCTGAACCTAAAGGAATGGCGGAGCTTCAAAGAAATGCTTCTGGAAAACAAGAATGGAAACAGTGGGTTCTGTCAAAAAAGAAAAAGGAATTAAAATTAGATTCCTTTAAAGTTAAAAAAAAAGATACTGTTTGAAGAACAGAAGATCTTGGGTTTTCATTAATTTTTAAAAAATGATCGAACATGTTTCTTAAAGGGAATCCTTTTAAGTTTCCAGTGGTAAATAAAACTAAGTCAACTTTTTCAAAAGTCAAAATATACTACTAAAGAACAAAGTTTAAAAACTGAAGCTGATTTTTTTAATGATTGTATTTATTTATTTGACAGAGATAGAACACACAAGCAAGGGGGAGCTGCAAAAGGAGAGGGAGAAGCGGGCTCCCTGCTGAGCAGAGAGCCTGTGGTGGGGCTCTATCCCACGACCCTGGGATCATGACCTGAGCTAAAGGCAGGCAATTACCGGACTGAGTCAACCAGGCACTCCCTGAAGCCGATTTTTAGGCTGATTTTTTTTTTCTTTTAGGCTGATTCTTTACTACCAGTTGATAGGGAAAGTCTTATCTATAATGAAAGTTGGGACAGCAAAGTCATGGGGGAAATTACTGTAAACCCAGAGATTATACACGATTTCAACATATTAGTTAATCCTTCTCCCTCCTGCTTTACTGGACCAAATGTTTTGAGTTGGTTCTTTCAGAAACACTATTTTTACTATTCCACCAATTGCTTAGAATAATGCTATTTTTGCTCGCTTTATAGGAGTCAGGTCATTACTGTGGAGCTCATGGTCTTTCCTGAAGTGGCTACTTACCTCTTTTACATCATTAATCTAAAGAACACATACCTTCATCTCATCTGAGGCACACCAGAGAAACAGTATTTATTTTCTTCTTGAAGATTCTCTCCCCAGAATCTACCTTTCCAAGTGTGCTGCAAAGCTATGTTACCAAGATTTTTTTTTTTTTAAGATTTTATTTATTTATTTGTCAGACAGAGTGAGCACAGGCAGACAGAGTGGCAGGAAGAGGCAGAGAGAGAAGCAGACTCCCTGCTGAGCAAGGAGCCCGATATGGGACTCGATCCCAGGACGCTGGGATCATGACCTGAGCCGAAGGCAGCTGCTTAACCAACTGAGCCACCCAGGCGTCCCTCCAAGATTTTTTTTTAATGTACTTATTTCACTGTTTCATGTTTGGTAGGGTGCTTTTTGCTTTAACTAGCCACCTATTTCTTGGATTTATTTTTCCCTTTGGTAGATTTTTCAAGTAACTTTTTCAGAAAAGCTTAATGGAAAGCAAACAATGCCTTTGTTTTTGCCCTTTATAACATAGCTAGAATTATGAACAAAATGGGGACCCACACGTCCCCCATACACATGACCACACGCAACACACCTGGGTGGCTCAGTGGGTTGAGCCTCTGCCTTCAGGTCAAGTCATGATCTCAAGGTCCTCGGATCCAGCCCCACGTCACATCTGGCTCTCTACTCAGCAGGGAGCCTGCTTCTCCCTCCCCCTCTGCCTGCCTCTCTGCCTACTTGTGATCTCTCAAATAAATAAGAATCTTTTTTAAAAAATTAAAGTTTAGGGGCGCCTGGGTGGCTCAGTGGATTAAAGCCTCTGCCTTCAGCTCAAGTCATGATCCTGGGGTCCTGGGATCGAGCCCCGCATCAGGCTCTCTGCTCAGCAGGGAGCCTGCTTCCCTTCCTCTCTCTCTGCCTGCCTCTCTGCCTACTTGTGATCTCTGTCAAATAAATGAATAAAATCTTTAAAAAAATTAAAGTTTAAAAAAAGCATCCTTTTTAAGGCATTATGATTTTACGTTCTGTTATCTGGAGTTCTTGAGAAATCTAATGCCCGTGTGAATCAGTCTTTGTAAGTAACCCATTTTTCTCTCTGATAAATGACTTTTCCTTAGAGATCCCATCTAGGTGTGTTTTCATTTTTGCTCTCATTTTCATCTATATTCTCTGCAGGCTCTATCTGAATACACCAATGTCATCATCAGTCCAGGAAACTTTCTTGGGTTTTATTCCTGTCTCTGTGTTCCTGTTCTCATTTCTGGAGGTGCTATTTAGATGAATGTCAGACCTCCTGATTCTAGGACATTTCCAAGATTAACTTTTTCCATGTCTTGATCATTCTGCTCTATGTTCTGGGAAACTTCCTCGATTTTATCTTCCAATTTCTCTAGTTTAGGCTCCGCAGTGTCACTTACATACTTTATCATTTTATGTTTTTTCTTCATGATGTATATTCCTTAATCCCCTTCCCCTGTTTCCTGCCAGCCCCCAACCACCTCCTCTCTGGTAACTATTTGTTCTCTGCAGTTAAAGAGCGTTTCTTGGTTTGTCCTTTTTCTATGCTCATTTCTTTCTTAAATTCCACATGAGTGAGATCATATACTATTTGTCTTTCTCTGACTTATTTCGCTTAGCATCGTATTCTCTAGCTCCATCTATGTCATTGCAAATGGCAAGATTCCACTTTTTTCATTTATGTATACACACACACACACGCACACACGCACGTGCACCTTCCTTATCCACTCACCTTTCAAAGCCTTCCAGTTTGGCTAATGTAAACAATGCTGCAACAAACATAAGGGTGCATGCATTCCTTTCAGTATCTTTGTACTTTTTGGATAAATTCCCAGTAGTGCAATTCCTGGATCATAGGGTGGTTCTATTTTTAATTTTTTGAGGAGCCTCCATGCTGTTTTCCACAGTGGCTGCACCAGTTTGCGTTCCCACCAACAGTGCATGAGGGTTCCTTTTTCTCTCCATCCTCGCCAACACTTTTTGTGTTTTTTATATTAGCCATTCTGCCGAGTGTGAGGTGGAATCTCACTGTAGTTTTGATTTGCATTTCCCTGACGATGAGTGATGTTGAGCATCTTTTCATGTGTCTGTTGGCCATCTGTAGGTCTTCTTTGGAGAAATGTCTGTGCACACCTGTCACTTGTCACTTTTATAAGCCATTTCATTTACTTCCACAACTGCTTTACATTCCAAGAGCTTTCCCCTCTGTCCCGTTTTCACAACAATCTGTTCTTTCTTTATGAATGCAATAGTTGCCCAAATTTCTATGAAAGCGGTTATTAGAATTTTTAAAATTACCTTTTGTTCTGAAATTAAATTTCCTCCGGTGTCAGGTGGTATGTGCATTTGGAGAAATGCTCCAGAGGTGATTCTGATGCTGCTGATCCGTAACTACTTACCAAAATAAGATTTCTCTCAATGATCAGATGGGCACTATTTTCCCCACCGGTCTGAAAGGCCTAAAAAACATTTAAACTTGAAACCAGGGGCGCCTGGGTGGCTCAGTGGGTTAAGGCCTCTGCCTTCAGCTCAGGTCATGATCCCAGGGCTCTCTGCTCAGCAGGGAGCCTGCTTCCTCCTCTCTCTCTCTCTGCCTACTTGTGATCTCTGTCAAATAAATAAATAAAATCTTAAAAAAATAATAAACTTGAAACCAGCGAATGAGTGCAAGAATAGGAGGCTGAATGTACAGTAGCCTAAGCTTCCACCCTGCTGAGATTCCCTGAAATCCAATGTTTTATCTAGCTTTGAAAAGTAGTGGGAATGGAAATGGAAATGGAAAGTAGTAGCTATTTCAATGTGTTATTTTAAAAAATTTGCTTGATCACTTGTCACTCTCCCTCACTGTGCTGTTAGATTCAAGAGGACACTAATCATCTTTCTGGTTCACCTTTGAATTCCCAATGCTTTGCAAAGTGCCCAACAGAGAAGGCACTTAAATGTTACACGATGAAGTCATCCATTCCCTAACTTGATCCCTGATTCGCTCTGTGGACTCACTTTAGGTCCATCCAAAATATTTCACTGATGCACGGCTGTCATTGTTTAAAAGGCATGTTACACCGACCTGAAGTCAGCTTTCTTTTAACTTCTGTGGGTCATATAGCATAGGAGGAATGTTAACGGGGGAGGAGGGAAAGGTCTATTCCATTGTACTACTGAGCTGATAACCTTTACCAGAGCAGTCTTGATGGGAGGTAATCAGAAAATACAAGAGGATAGAGAATGGACAGTGAACAACTGTAGTTGCCTTTTTATTCCCACACCTGTCATTCTTTTAAGGCAGTTCAAAAACCTCTAGCCACTGGCTGCCCTCTTCTGGGTTTGCTCCAGTCTGTCACAATTCCTCTTCAACTTTATCTTGGCTCCTAAGTGTAGAGCAATTAACAAGTCAGTACGTGAATAAGTTTCCAACAGACTCAGCAAATGTACTTGTGTCTGAAGTATCCACCTTCCAATTTTTCGATTGCTGTCATGGACAACTAAGCTCTAGGTGGGATACAAGGGCAGTGTTTTGAATCTCATATGCCTGTTCAAGCTGATGCCTATCCCTGAAAAGAACTTTTATGAACAGGTTACCTTGGATCCTACTGGATGCGTGGTTAAAACTCAAGCTCTCTCATGTTTAGCAATACAATCTCCCTCCCTTTCAGTTACTGTTTGCTTCCAATTGCCAGTCTGAACTCAGCAAAAATGGAGCCTGCTCTCCCTTTGCTCCTAATTTCCTACCCACTGCCCTAGTGAAAAAGAGGAATTCACATTGCTTTTGTGGACATCTCATCTGAGATGACTGCCTGATTTCTACTGTAGATATGCCTAATCCATCCTTCGTACAGGCCTGGTCTTTCGATTACACTCATAAAATCTTGCAGATTCCTCACTTCCAACTTTGAGCATTTTTTAAAGATTTTTTTTTTTTTTAATTTATTTGAGAGACAGAGATTACAAGTAGGCAGAGAGGCAGGCAGAGAGACAGAGGGGGAAGCAGGCTCCCCGCTGAGCAGAGATCCCGATGGGGGCTCAATCCCAGGACCCTAGGATCATGACCTGAGCCGAAGGCAGAGGCTTCAACCCACTGAGCCACCCAGGCGCCCCAAGTATTTTTCTATAGGTAGGCACAGAGCTGGATAAAAATCATGGGCCTTTATCCATTTAACCCCTCACCTTCTAAACTGAAACCAGCTTAGTTGGTACAAATGCAAATATCAGGCAGCTAAGATGTGGGTTTCTGTTAACCAAATGTCTAATCTCTTCCCTCATGCAAATGTTTAGTACACTGAAACCTGAAAGATCTCTCTCCCTTCATGAATACACAGGGGACATACATATGGACTTTAAAACAATTCCCAATTCTATTATAAGATGTAAACATGATTATAATCAAATAATACATACTGTCTCAGGGAACATTTTTCAGGACTTATCTCTCAAAACTATAATCAAATTGTCCAAGCCAAAGTCGTGTGTTCCACTTAACCTTTTTAACATTTCACGGGGTGCTGATTTTTGAAAATTCAACCATTACACGCTTGTCGGAAACCAGCTCACATTTAATTGTGACATTTTAAAATTGGACAAGTGTTTTGACATCTGCCCCCCCCCCATATTTAGTCTCTTTAAAGTGACAGGAAAA